>OX578141.1:68906494-69046494 GCA_951213105.1 Amaurobius ferox | reverse complement strand
AATAAAAAAAAGAAATATTTCCTATTGAAAAACATGTTCACTTTTTATGTGTAATACCATGCGATAAATTTTTGTAACATCATTCTCGTGGATCTAGCTCGTTCCATTCATGAAGAAAGATACTTTGAGTAATACTTTTGTATTTGAACGCCAATAGTCATATATCTGCTGTAAGAATAACTTATTTCTCCACCCATAACCCTTGGCGAGATTTTGGCGACGAATTTGGTGGAATGTCGCCAACTTGGCGACTTTTTTAAATGTTGCTAAATTAACGATAAACTCGCCAAATGGATAAAAATGACGCTAAATCAATGAAAATGACGACTCATTGGCAAAAATTCAATATCTTGGAAAGAATACAAATATCTACTGTCAAAATAATTTTTTTTTTTTACTGTAAAAGTAGTAAATTCATTGCATTATATAAGGAAAGTCATGTGTTGCCCACATCAGATATTTTTAATAGTGACTCGGCATTCGTTTGGCCATTTTGACACCGCAACTGTTTCTTCAAGTGCATTGTTCTATGAGAAGATGGGGTGACATACGTATAAACATAGCTATATACATACGCTGATAACTTTCAATAGAAAAATTACTCTCAAATATGCTAATATGAAATTGATATTCACTCTATTTATTAGCTGTTGCACTATTGAATATATGGTAACGATATTATTTGTAAATTTATACTTATAAACGAAGTATCGATTGAAAGAATTTAAAACTATGCATTCCTAATCCGTTAGGAAATATCAAAAGCCTCCTGCCTTTAAATACTTTTAAAAAGTCAACATTACGCATACCATTCTTCCCAAGAGAATAATTTGGGAAAGTGCTGTCATCTACAGTGCGCAGTCGTTTAACATTCCACCAAAGCAACACTTTCTTCAGGTTCGTTTTTCATTTTCGCAGTTACAAATGTCTTTGCATTAATGCAAGTTCAAACCATCAAATATTTGTTTTTTTGTTGTAAAATTTTACACAATAATATATAATGTTGAGAGCGTTTCGGAACGAGTTATATTTTATTTTTCAAAGATGCATATAAATATCCTGACATGATGAATTCTTTGAAATGATTTCTGGTTTATATGCTGCAGTGACTCTAATATCTAGTTATAATGATTTAATTGATAAGATATTATTACTTTCCCTATATACATAGTATAATGTATAGGGGATATATAGTGACAGGGTCGAAAATTCGAATTCGAGTTTTCGACGGAAGAGCACGTTTCAAGTATCCCTGAACGCGAATCGATTATTTTTGAGGTGATAGCTCTCTCGTTCTCTCTCTATGTGTGTATCAGTGAATACTGGAAGTATATAGGTTTTAAACGCAATCGAATATTCGGAAAACCCCAAATTTTTGAATGAAATTTCGAAAAAAAATCATCAAAAATCTGAACCTTCAATAATGTTACGTAAATAATCATTTTTTATATAATTTTTCATTGGAAAACGATTGACTCAAATTTTAGAATGCTCGAGATATTGCACTTTTTAAGAATAAATTTATAAAAAAATAGCATAAAATTAAAAAGGCATTAACTATTGGGAAATATGTTCACTTTCATATGTAATATTATGTGATAAATTTGTTACTATTCTCAAAGATCTAATTCGTTCCTTTTACAAGAGAAAATACTTTGTGTAATGGTTTTATATTTGGACGCCTAACAATTCGTCAATAGTAATTCGTATATAATAAATGCTGTTCTCTTCATTTATCTGTAATGCCTGGCGATAAATTTAGCGAATTTGGTGATTAATTTAGCAAACTTAGTGACTCTATTAGCGAAATATAGCCACCGGGGCGATACTTCTCTCCCGAGATTGACGAAAATATTGTTAAAATTTAAAAAATGTCTCTAAATTAACGAAAATGACACCAAATTCGTGAATTAATTATTAAAATATTTTTATATATGGAGTATATTGCTTATTGCGGATGCTATCAATATTGATAATTGCCAATTTAGAGTTGCGTGGGATATAAATTAATTGGGTACTTTGAAATAATTTAACATGATGCCATTCAGAAAAACGCTAAGTTCAACATCAAAACATTGCGCCATAGATCTTATACATCATTTCTTCATTGTGAAAGAAGTAAATTTATTGTATTATATATGGAAAGTCATGTGCTGCCCACATTAGATTTTTTATTCCTGTGTAAACGGTTCAAGATATATATGTATCGTTGGAGAACAATCTTCTGTATATCCTCCGCTTTAGTTAGAAATAAATAAAAATCAGACAAAGCTTCGAAATATTTTATTAGTTTAAATTAAACTACAGTTGCAACCGTCTTAGATATGCAAGTAAAATTTTAGAGCTGCAGAGTCGCATTCTCAAAGTTATTTTACGTTTTTGTGTTGTCTGACAAATATTTAAATGTCGTGCCAATTTGGCGTGGCACCTAACCACAAGGTTCATTAAAGATTTTTATTTTAGGTTCTTTACTTCCGGATCTAAAATTTTTTTAGAACATCTATTTCTAAAGATTGGCTTAGATCATGACTGACATGAATTTAGCATTACATTTTGGGGAAATGCTATTTCCGGTTTTTCGAAAATTCGTCTGACTGTAAGAAATAAGTATGCAAAAGAAATTAAAAATTCTTAATCGTTCTGTTAAAAATAAAGTGTACATACCATTTGCCAGCATATGAATAAAAGCTCCTCAGTAAATTTATTGTTTAGTTTCCTTACCAATGTTATATATTTTAAAACTTAGTTTTTCGTGAGGTTTTTTATTTGGAAATAATAAGTTTAAAAGCGATATCTATTACATTTTATCGGTATTATTTTTTGCAGGATTTATTCAGACGTAACCTGCAAATCTGTTAATTTACATTTTTGAATGTACTGAATTAGTTATATCATAAACAAAGGGGGTCGCAAAATTCTACTATTACAAAATCAAAGAAAAATTTTGAACTTCCTGTTAAACTAAATCAAGCTTTAAATCAACGATCTCTAACAAACGCTTCTGATTAATTTGCATTTATCTTTCCATTATAACAGCATTAGTTAATAACCCTGTCTATTCTAATAATACAGTAATGTTATCATTCAACTCTAGCACAGTTATTTATTAATACGAAAAGAATTGAATCTGTGGGTGATAACATAATGGAACTAGATAGCAGTTTAGTACAGCGAGTGTTCCTTTCAAAAGCTCTAGACCTTCTTATCATAATGAAACATCGACCCTATTCTTGACAATCTAGGCATCTGTTTGTCTGTAGATACTCCCCCATAAAGATTAACTTCCGAAGTAAATGAAGAGGAAAACTAATAACAATAACTCGGAAATATCATCTCACGACACTTCGCATTCCAAGTTATTATTTGTGGTTTTGTCCTGTCTTATATTGCCTGTTATCTTGTTTCTCTCACGGATGTCTGGTTATATAAGGCAGACGCATTTCTTCTTGAAGAACATATGAAAGTGAACATATCTTCAGATGCATGCATATGGAAATGTTTATCCTCAGATGAATATAAACCTCCTAGTCTAACTAAAATTATGCTATGTCTAATTAAATACTGATTACATTAAGCGAATTCTACTTTCTGCTGCGTTATTTAGAAGAACACTGAAATTTTAAATTTAGATATATTACCCAGGATTTTGGTTTATGTTGCATTTGTTAATTGTTTTCATGAAAAATTAAGAAAATAATGTATATGGATCACACTTCCATTGTAAGTAACAGGATCCAGGGATCAATTTTGCGTTTGTCAATATGGAAAATCCGGTAACTAAAATTTGTTTATTTCTATAAAGGTTCGTAAAATACTGACAAGCTAGATAGCAAGGTTTCCTGTTGCTATTGCACATATCGGCAATTCCATGATGATGAATAAATAATAAGAACGAAACCTGTCCATGGAGGCTGTTATCTACATTGGAAGCGTAATCCTAACTTTGGAAACACATCCAATAGGCAGGCCCTGCAAATATAAGTAATATTATGATGAATTAAAAAATAATTACACTGCTTTTACACGAATGAAAATGAACAGAATTTTAATCAAAATTTTCGAAAATATTAATAAATACTTTTTGTTAGAAGAATCATAAAGGTATAAAATAGTTATATTATTACTTTTAAAAAAATTAATTTTGTTAAATGAGCAGAAATTATAATTATTTTACGTTGTCCTTACTGGTGATGTAAAATCTTTTAATTATACTTTTGCGTCTGGCAGAGATAAGTTTTTTTAGGATATGTCCAAATATTTGTTTTATTAAAATTCTTATCGATATCAACATTATGAATTATTGTCCAAATAAATATAATACGCATTTTAGCCAATGAATGTTTATTTTACGTCAGGAGTGTTGCTGTCATTATTTGATGGATAAAACTCAATTGAGATATCACTGAATACTATGTTGTTAGACATCATTACTATTAAAAATTAATAACAAGCTTTAAGTTACAACCTAGACTATTTTACCACTGTTCTTAATTGATAGGACTTTATAGAAAACCCTAAAGATAAAATATTGAGATTTCCTTCTATTCAGGTGTTTGAATGGTTACCAGAAAACCATCGCAAATATGCGAATAACATAGGCATACATAGTGTTATCTAAACCACAAGAGTATTTGTCTGAGCTGAAATGGTTAAATTAATTAAGATCAGAATTTCAGTTTAGAAACGTATATAGACCATATCTGTGGACCATATCTGTGGAATGTGTTTGCAGTAACTATCCACTCTAAGTCTCAAGATAACGATGGATGGCTCTTTTAACACTGTTTTGTACCTGTACATCATTGCAAGCAAAGTTCGTCTTATATGTGTGTTTAGATATAATGCCCAGCCAACATAGGACAACATGTTACACGATAAAACACACATTGTCCACAATTGGTTAGAATATCACAATTGTCTTCTATATGTTCTCATTGTCATCTTTGTAACACGAACAAGAACTCAATTCCATGAGTTCGATACCACTTGGATTGGCAGCTGCGGTATATAAACCCTTTACTAGCAATAGGCCTTTCTATGACTAATAAGAGTTATTTCTTGCTGCATAGCTGTGGTGGTGGCGATTCCTAGAGGACTGATATATTAGTACAGGGTTATAATATTTTGCTACTACTGTGTTTTTCTGAGTTGTATTAATACTTTATATTAGATTTAGAATAAAAGAAAGAAAAACACGTTAGGATTTTTAAATCACTGTCATTAATTAGTTAAATATGAAAAAAATGCCATTTCATTCCCAGTTTATTGACCCAACCTTGAATAAACTGGACTGAAAAGAACGATTTTACAATCATGCTCATTCATAAATACAGAGTGGTCATAAAATAACTTCCCCTATTTAAGAGCCTCTGGAGACCAAACAATGGTACCTAGAGAGAAGAAAATAAGGTATTGGTACAGTAAAGCGATGATGCACTATCTGATGAAATTGAGGAAAGCACCTCTAGTGGTAAAATTAGGAAGTTGGCACTTTTATCACAGAAACTATGAGAGATAAAGAAAAAAAGTAAACTAGAAAAGTAGTAGAATATCACAAAATTAGTAGGAATCATTATTTCATTTACTACAAAAGAGTTATTTACATAATTTACACTTTAACGTAAAGGGTATTTAATATGTCCGCATCTACTCCAATATATGTTTATACGCAGAAAATAACTTTCTGTTGCACGTTTGCCTGCATAACGGGTGAATGTGGAGTAATAGGAAATCGTAAGTTTAAACTAATGAGGTGTAGCTTTCATAACATTTTATCTAAATCCGCCGTATAGCAGAACCATTTCGCTATAATCTTCATGCGAATAGCCTGTTATGATCCTTTTCTGAAAAATGTCCCTTCTTACTAATTCGATGATGATTTACAAATTTCTAATTGACTTTTTCCTGAATCTCATATTTTCCAAGAAAAGCGTGCTAACTTCATAATTTTGCAGACAGAAACGTTTCCATGAGTCTCATTTGGTTGCGCATAGACACTTTACTATTAGGATACCTTACTTCCATAGTTCAAGTTGCCACTATTGAAGTCTCTAGAAGCTTGTAAATAGAGTAAGTTATCTTATGACCACCCTTTATATCCATATACACTTGTGTACATGTATATGCAAAACATACATACACACACAAAAATATGGGTCAAACTTTACAAGGTGGTAGTACACATCAAACTAAGCATTTTTCGTCATAGTTTACCTGGTGGGAAGTGAAACGTAAAGGCGTTACAGGGCGCTTCATGGTGAAACCGATGAGGTGAGGCAAAAACACAAGAATGACTTAGAAGCTATAAAATGACATTTAATAAACAATAATTACAGTAATGGTTCAAAAGAGCGACCGCCAACTTGAATGCACGTCTCACAGCGGCGATAGAGAGATCGAACATACCAGTCATGTCGCGCACTTCAGCAACAGCGGTCGAAATTCTGGGACAAGTACCTCTTCAGATTCATGGAGAGTGTTGTAGACGATACTCTTGAGATATCCCCACAAAAGGAAGTCAAAACAAGACAGATGGGGCGATCAGTCTCTCAAAAGATGGAGATGCGAATAACTGCTGCAAACTGATGAGGCCGAACATTCGGTGTTACAAAAATTTGAATAAGGGTTCTTCTTCTTCCCCAGATAAAATTTGCATACATGGTTTTCTTCTTCAACTAGAAATTAACAGCTAGAATGAAGCTTTTAAGTTTGCGGAGCTGCCGTTTCCCAACGAGTACGCACTCTAACGCTTTTACGTCTGACTCTGCAAACTATGACGAAAAATGCTTGGTTTGTTGTGTACTACCACATCGTGAAGTTTCGCCCATCTGTTTTTAATCACTATATATATATATATATATATATATATATATATATATATATATATATATATATATATATATATATATATATATATATATATATATGTATATGACGTATGCAGTGTTTTTTCAGGTACTTTTGTTTCCTATTATTTTTCAATCTTTATGCATGTTGCCCAGGTTATCTAAGTTTATAGATATAATCTATCACTGACAGACCCGGATTAAGCATATCCGTGGCCCCGGGCCAGAACTTAGAGTGGGGGCCCCTGTTCACTGTAAATTTTGCAAATTTCTTTCTTCGCAATAATATACGTATAGTAATAGTACTAACTTGTAAAACGTATACTTAAATATGTACAAATGGCTAAAATTGTTTTAATAATCACCAGTTGGATGATTCCAACGAATATTACATTTGTTTTAGACATCAAATGTTTACATTCTTTACAACATATAAGGAGGAATATTAAAATATAAAAATGGGACTGTGACATAACGATTTGTTGAAAAACAAGTTACAAGAAGACTCAAGACACATTCTGGCTTACACAGTCTTTTTTCTTGACTTTTTAGTAGCAAAATCATCAATTATATCGTTAAAGTCCATTACTTTAAGTAACTCGTTTTCAATGCTTAAAATGCTTAGGTCGTTTAATTTCTCCTGCTTCATCACACTGCTTTTTTCGGATTTTATAATTTTTAACTTCAAGAATGAACGTTCACCACTTGCATTGGAAACCATCATGCAACTATATATTCGCAACCCTATTTCTATGTTAGGGAAAGCAGATGTAATTCCACTTTCATGCATATAGCTGCATAAAGGTTTTGTAGGTTCAGTCTCCTTCTTTTCTCCTGTATGTATCTCATGTGGAACTAGATGGATCTGGAACCTGTTTCTCCATCATCGTCTTCATCATTCTCCTTTTCTTCGTCATCAGTAGAGATGTCCATAAAGAGCACTGCTGTCTCAGGATAATTTGCATTAATGTATACTTTGATATGGATGAATTCTTCTGCAAGTTCTCTTCCATCAACATCATCTTTGTATATTTTTGCAAAATATTCACTATGCTTACTTACAGATTCTTCCTCTAAGAAAAGCAGATCCTCAAAGAATCCAAAAATCTCAAAGATGTTTCGGTAAGCTTTAGATCGAGCATCCAAGTTATTGATTAAACTGTCTACCATAGGAAGGAAAGTTTCAATCTTCATCTTTTTTTACCAGATAAAACAACATCTGGGGTACCTTCGTTATCATAAAATGTCAATCTAGAACTTCGTTTTTTTGTTCGGATTATGAAATCCTGGTAATTAGGCTCTTTTTTTGATGTGACCAAGGCTTCATACCAATCATAACTTTCCCTCTTCTCCTGAATATACAATGTGAGAGATTTCAGGAGTTGCAGGGCGACATGCAATGTTACAGTTGATTTTTGCAGAGAAGTATTGACTTTATTAATTCTTCTCAATAAATCACACCAAAAGTATGTGAGGAAGAGTGTCTCAAATCTTCCCATATACTGTTTTAGGCCTTCAGCTTTCAATCTCGTTTCAGATGATTCAAACAAGTCCGATGACATGGAATTTAATGTTGCCTCAATAGCTGGGTAGCTCTCTTTCAAGGCTATGACTGCATCTGCTCTAGCAGACCACCGGGTATCAGATAAATTTTTCAGAATTTTCTTTTTTGAACCTAACATGGATGAGAGAATTCACCATCGATGCGTTGAGGAATTAAAAAAGGTGTACAGATTCTATACAAAGTCAAAAAATGCAGCAACTTCTCTGCAGCTTTCAGCTGCTCTGACACCCACAAGATTCAAGGTGTGAGCTGCACATGGTATGAATAATGCCAAAGGGTTTTCCTCCTTGCTTCTGGCTTGAAGTCCATTATACCTGCCTCTCATGTTAGACGCGTTATCGTAAGATTGACCTCTGCAGTTAGACAGGGAAATATGGTTTTCCTTCAGAAGTCCAGTAACTTCATTGAAAAGATTTTCAGCACTATGCCCATAAATTGGTATAAACTTTAAAAACCTTTCTACAGAGCCGTCACTTCTTACATATCTAATTATGAAAGTCAGTTGATCTATGCGAGATACATCAGGCGTAGAGTCCACAGATATCGAATAGTACTTTGCTTGTTTCACTTCATCCACAATTGCTGCTAACAACTTCTGACCCATGACGTTAATGAACTCATCACAAATTGTTGACGAAAGATAGGACACGTTACCCTTTCCTGCCACTCTGTATTTTTTAATATGCTCATGTAAGAACGGGTCAAATTTGCTAACTAATTCCAAGGATCCCATGTAATTCCCATTTTTTGCTGACCCAAATCTTTCCTCGTCACCTCTAAATGGTAGACCCCTCTGTGCTAAAAATTTTATGACTTCGACCACTCTTCGCAATATTTCTCTCCAATAATCTCTTTCTTTGTTCATATGGATTTCAAGTTCTGTGTCTATTCGTCCTTGTCCTCTGCATCGCCTCATGTGCGTAAACAGATTTTTTCTATGTCCGATGCTCGTTTCATGGCCTCAGAGGGATCGTGAAGCATGTTTTCAATCACTGTAACCCCCACAGCAGAATGTTCCAGTACACATCTGTTTAGGACAAAACAACATGCAAACGAAGCAGAACACTTCAACTTTGGATGGTGAATAGAGAAACTAATCACGCTTAGTTTCTTCTCCATTTGGGAGTTTGCGGTAAAAGAACGAAGGAAGAAATTTACGTGTTCTCATAACTTTTTACCTGCTTCTGTGCACTCATATGCACGTTTGGATGCTCCGAAATCCGAATCCACATTTTGGCAGTGCGACGGAACCTTTCTAATCCAGTACTCTTGAAGTTCGTTTTTACTTCTGTTAGACACCGCCCATAATGCAGGATATGTACTTAGTTCGTGATGTTCTTGGTTTCCTACATCTTGTTTTGAGTCACTTACAACGGATTGAGTATCGAAGATCACAACATCTTCCTCAGCATTTGATGTTTGATAAATTTTTATTTTGGAAGAAAAGCTACACGTTTATACCGTCGAAATTTAATTCATAAAATATTATATTTATATTATATTTTTAATTTATATATAATATAAATTTCATGCCACTTGGGGGCCCCCCAGAGTCGGGGGCCCCGGGCCATGGCACGGTTGGCCCCGTGGTTAATCCGGCCCTGATCACTGATAACAGAAACATGCATTTTGTGTTCATTTTTATGAAATACCTGGACTTGATAAAGAGTTTTATCGAAATGAACAATTCATTATTAGGCCTAGGGCTTGTCCACGTGTAAAGCTTTCATGTTTGTATTTTATTTGATATTATTTTATCGATTCCTTTCCAATGATGTTTTTTAATTGTCTTCAGATTGATGACTAGAGGTTTGCAATCATATTTTCCACTTGATTGATGATTCTCTGTTTGATACTTTATTTGTAAGGCATTTTATAATTTTGGGGTTTTTTGAGTTGAAAATTCTCTCTATTCTTTCATTGGATTTTTAAACTTTTATTATATATATATATATATATATATATATATATATATATATATAAATATATATATATATATATATATATATATATATATATATATATATATATATATATATATATATATATATAAATAAATATATATATATATATATATATATATATAAATAAATATATATATATATATATATATATATATATATATATATATAAATAAATATATATATATATATATATATATATAAATAAATATATATATATATATATATATATATATATATATATATATATATATATATATATATATATATATATATATATATATATATATATATACTGCTGGATAATTACTAAGGACGGATGACACTATCATCCATAGTAACCACAAAATGAAAGGAAGCAAAATGTGGAAAATTAGAATAAGTGCTGGATACAGTAAGAAGAGGTGTGAGTATGCAAATTTTTTATTTCCACGCCTGTTCGTCACGTTATAGCGCTGATAAGATATTTAAAGGATTTGACGCGTGTAGACAGTTGTTGTTCCAAGTGAAAGTTTTACGGGAAAGATTTAATTGACGAACTTGAAATTTTCGGTATGTCTTCCCGATATCATTTAGATGATTTTACGCGCGACTGTCTTATTGGAAAGATCGAAGAAGGGCAAAAGATAACAGATGTTGCCAGGGTGTTCGACATTGCCCACATTGTTTGTTTCACGACTGTGGCAAGCATTTAAAACAACTGGAATGTATAGCAAACGTCACGGGGGAGGTTGTGTTAGAAGTACGACGCCTGTAGGAGTCAGGTACATTGTCCTATCGGCAAAAAGGGACCGGCGCACCACAGCTCAGAGGTGGCAAATCTGTTTCTTGCTACCACAGGACAGCGGATCTCCCGAAAAACTGTAGCCAGACGTTTGGGAGATGGACGACTATACGCCTGCAGACCTGTTTTGTGTCCCATTGCCCAGACTGCACCGTACCGCTCGTTTGCAATTGTGTCGTGAGCATCGCAATTGGATCAAACAGGACTGGGCTTGTGCACTATTTTCAAATGAGAGTAAGTTCTGTCTGTCATCGGATTGTGGACGCCAACTGATCTGTCGTGAGAGTGGTACTGCTAATCATCCAAAAAATATCCAGGAAAGGGACCGATATCCGACATGCACTATCATGGTATGAGCCGGCATCATGATCAATGGCCCCACGCCCCTACATGTGGTTGCAACTGGGACAATGATCGGCCAACGATACATTGATGAAGTTCTACTGCCTCATGTTCGCCTTTTCCGTGGTGCTGTAGGTAATAAATTTGTTTTCATGGACGACAATGCACCATGTCATCGAACACTCGTTTTTCAGGATTGTCTAGTCAGCGAGGGTGTTCAATGCCTCGTATGGCCAGCACGTTCTCCAGATCTAAACCCCATTGAAAATGTTTGGGATGCTTTGGGGAGACGACTTGCTGGTCGAAAATATCCTCCAACAAATAAGAACACCCTCATCCGTGCACTGACAGAGGAGTGGAATAACTTGCCTCAACAGCAGCTGCATAATGTTGTGCAAAGCATTACACGACATATGGAATGTTGCATCGCACTCCAAGGTGGACATATCCCGTACTGACACCTTTCTCAAAAGTGCCTGCTGTCGTTCATATGCATATTTCCATTTCTCCGTATACAGCATTAAATGAACACTTTTTTCCTTTCAGATGTTTCAAAACCTTCTGTATTTTTCAGAACAATAAATGATCATTATTCTAATGTCCGAACAGTGTGGCAACAATATTTTATCTTGCTAAGCCTCCACCCCCGCTTAATGTTGTGCTACATTGCAATTTGTGATCCGTCCTTAACAATTGTTCAGCAGTATATATATATATATATATATATATATATATATATATATATATATATATATATATATGTAAATTTTTTATTAATTAATTTTGCCTTATAATTAAGAGAAAAGAGAAAAAAGAAGTAATAATATATGATGACAACACAGTTATAAAATTACACACATGTAATTTTAAGTTTTATTTAAAATCTGGCGATCTATTACAAACACCCCCAAAATATTTATTAAACGGTATTTAAAGAAATTTAAAGTAATGTACAAATTTATAAGATAAGGTAATCCAACCTTCGTTCTCTCACTAGAAGTGCAAAATTAGCGACTTCCATAACCGACATAAGAAAATCTAAACTCACTGACTTTATGTCTTAATTGAACCTAGTTTCCTGTTAACATTTTTTTAATCTTAATTTTAATTAAAACTTTTCTGTCTTTCAAATAGCTATTAGCGCTTGAAACATTGTATTAAACTTCCGTCTTTATTGCGAAAACACCTGACGTGGACAGCACATGACTTTCCATATATAATGCAAACGATTTACGTCTTTCACAATGAACAAATCATGTATAATATCCACGGCACAATGTTTTTAACATTAAATTGTACATTTGGCTCTTTTCCGGATGACAGCAAGTAAAACTATTTCGAAAAACTCAATTAACTTATATTTTGCGCAACTCTAAATTGATAATTATCAAACTGATAGCATCCGCAATAAGTTAATATAGTCCATATATTAATATATTTCAATAATTAATTAATCAATTTGGCGTCATTTACATCCATTTAGTGTTATTTTTGCAATTTTGACTACAATTTCGGGGCAAAATATCGCCCGGTTGACGATATTTCACTACTTTAGTCGTCGATAAGCTAGTCAAATTTATCACCAAGCGTTACACATAGACAAAGAGAAGAGCTTTTCTCATATATAAAGAACTATTGCCAAATTGTTGGTAGTAAAAATACAAAACTATTACACAACTATCTTCTCTCGTGAATGGAGCGAACTAGATACACGAGAATGTTAACAAATTTGTCGCATAATATTGCATGAGATGTAAACATTTCACAATACTTTTTAATTTTATGTAATATTTTTGATAACTTTATTAGTAAAATGTGCATTATATTAAGAACGGTTTATGCCATACGTCTAAAGTTTAAGTTATTCGTTTTCTAATGGAAAATTACAGAATAAATGAAAATTTTAGTAACACTATTGAAGGTTCTGATTCATTTTTTAAAATTTTCATTCAAAAATTTGTGTGGGGGGGGGGGGGGGGATTCCGAAAATTCAACTGTGTTTAAAAACAATAAGTTTCCAGTATTCACCGAGTCATGTCTTAGATATTTTGAGTGCTCGTATAACGTTTCCTCATTATGACGTGGATCCGGAGCTGTTTTATCCGCACTGAAGCCACTCCAATGCAAGAGGAAAGGAGTCTTTCTACCTACTGAGGGCACTCCCATGCACGGGGAAAGGAGTCTTTCTACCTACTGAGCCCACGCCCATGCCCGGGGAAATGAGTCTTTCTACCTACTGAGGCCACGCCCATGCACGGGGAAAGGAGTCCTTCTACCTATTGAGGCTACTCCCATGCATGGGGAAAAGAGTCTTTCTACCTACTGAAGCCACTCCGATGTACGGGGAAGGAGTCTTTCTACCTACTGAGGCCACTCCCATGCACGGGGAAAGGAGTCTTTCTACCTATTGAGGCTACTCCCATGCATAGGGAAAAGAGTCTTTCTACCTACTGAAGCCACTCCGATGTACGGGGAAGGAGTCTTTCTACCTACTGAGGCCACTCCCATGCACGGGGAAATGAGTCTTTCTACCTACTGAGGCCACGCCCATGCACGGGGAAAGGAGTCCTTCTACCTATTGAGGCTACTCCCATGCATGGGGAAAAGAGTCCTTCTACCTACTGAAGCCACTCCGATGTACGGGGTAGGAGTCTTTCTACCTACTGAGCCCACACAACACAAGTACGTCTATAATAAGTCCAGAGGAAGTCCTATGCAGGATTTCAGGACTTCCAAAGGAAGTCCTATATTTTCCTAAAGACGTCTTAAGGAGGTCCATAGGACATACAAATGTCTCTTTTTCTTACGTCCTGTGGAGATCCATTTTAGGATGATTTAATGACTTTTCAGGATGTGTTTAGGTTTTTAGTGGATTCTTTAGGACATACCACAGGAGGCTTTTGGGACGTACGGGATGTCTTACGGCACGTAACTGGAGCCTATGGAGATCCTATTCAGTACGTGTTTAGGCTTTTAGTGGAATATTCAGGAACTTGTGGGACGTATTGCAGCATAGCACAGGAGACTTTCGGGATGCTTTGTGGAATACCATTGAAGGCTTTTGGGACTTATGGGATGTGTTATGCATATTATTGGAGGCTTTTGGAGCTATTTTTAGGAGGATTGACAGTGGTTCTAGGCTTTCTATAGGTTTCTTCAGGGAGATTATGGGACGTGTTCTAGCACATTATAGGAGGATTTTGTATTTTTCAGGATGCTTTTCCTCTAGCTGCTTGTTTTATTTTCCCCATGTTAAACAGTTCCTAAATCACTAATTAGTTTAATTTTTTTTTAATTTCTTTCCATGTTTTTATTAAACATAGATGAGAATAGAAATGTGTTTTTAAAAAATTGTTAAAATAGAAGTATTTCTAATATTTTTGTAAAATGAATGCACATCACTTTTATAAACATACTAGAGAATACTTTAATTTTGCAGATTTTTTAAGAAAAGCATAAACCTTTCTCTTTTCTAAATCTACAATTGATAGACAACAGGCAAGCTAGAGACTATTTCCCATAGGCTAACATGGGGGAAAAAAAAAAGAAACAAGCAGTTAGAAAAAGAATATCATCTTAATAGATCATTTAAAATTACAACATTAGAATTATCATGAAAGAAATCCAGTAGTCAATATAGTTTATATTTATGACATCCAAATTTCATTTGTTTGATGACAGAAACTAGTATTCATTTAAAAGTAATCAACTTATTTGTAGTATTAATAGTCAATGTTTTCTTGTTACTAGGGAAGACATTTGTCGCCTTCTGTCTAGTAATATTTTTTCAGTTAAACCTTGGAATACAGATATACTGCTATTTCCTCATATTTTATTCCATTTTGATCCAAATATGTGTCACGTGAATGAATCTCTCATAGGATGACATTTTCTGACTTTTTACAGTTTTAAATTTAAAAAAAAAAAGCAATATATCAATATCTTAAGTGTCATAAATGATGCAATTTAATTTTAAATAAAAACATGTGCAAAGTAAAATTTTCATATACTTTCTATAAATTATTTTGATTTATTCATATTTGAAATATAGCTGCATGTTGAAAAGTAATGGCTTTTAATATCTGATGAATAACTCATGAAAACAATATTCATTTATTTATAAAGTGTGCACCGACTCTATAACATTGAGTGTATTTAAATACTTCTCTAAATCATTGATTTATATATCTTTTTTCATAAGATTTAGTGGCAAAAATTCATTTGCCCCGAATAACAAATAACTATTTACTGAGAAAATTATGAAATCTTCCCACTTTATAACACAAAAATTCTGACTCATCTATCACCTATTATCAATTTCCTTTAGTGGTAAAATATTTTTATAGTTGAATATAAAATTTTGTCATTTACAAATAAAAAAAACTCAATCACATTCTGTGTATTTCAATAAATGTAAAAGTAATTTAGATCATAAAAGAATGTTATTTATTGGTCAAATTAATATCACCTCCACTACCGTGATATTTCATTAGTGATATAATCTGTTTAATGTGAAAACAAATATGCAAAATTCAAGCGATATACTATAGAGAATTCTAATAATTTGGTTTATTCACAGTCCATCTGTATAAGTTATGGACCATAATTTATGAAATATTGCCCTAGAGAGACATGCAAAAAGTCCCACATTTTAAGGAATTTACTTAAATTATTTTATACTTACTTTATTGGATAGACCGATTTTTGGTATGATACATTAAGACATACATACATAAAAACATTTTTTTTATTATAGAATAAATAAAAACCTAATATACACAATTCGATTTATATTATTATAGTTCTACAAAATTTCCAATCTTCAGCGGTACATGAATGTTCCGTTTATCCATTGTCTTCATGGCAATATATCTAGAAAAACAATAATCATATATATATTAGATAAAATCAGAAAAGTACTTAGCATAATTGGTTTTCCAAAAATATTTGCATTATAAATATAAATTAAAGAAATAATGTAGGTTTCAATGACGTTTTCATAATTTCCCTCAAAGCAAAATTATGTCCGTAGAATTTACATACAGGTAACGATAAGTGTATATACAAGTAAGCGTAACGATTATGTTCCACACTTCAAAAAACAGTATAGGGATTCTATATTTGAGTTCATTCCAATAGGGATACTCTATGAAAGGCGAGTTCATTTTAAATGACAATTCCAATTTAAAACACAATGAAATCACAACTCTATCTTTGATCCAACACATATTTGACTTAAATCAGTTATAAATTAAAGTTATATTGACATTCTATATCTTTAATTCATTTCACTATATTCTCTTTTTCACATGTTGTGATTCCGTGTGCAAAAAAACCCAAAAAACAAGTAAATGTGTTGATGCCAGTTTCCAAACCTGACATTCCCCCAAAGCAAAATGATGTTCATGGAATTTATATTGCAATTTGACAAATAAATTCCAGCAGTTGAACTATAAACAAGCTAGTAGTTTTTGTAGATGTTATTTATAAGGAGTACACCATAAGTATGAAAAACAATCATGATAAACTTTAGGATGACCGGCTGAGTCTGCTCTGAAACACATACACTCTTTTAGAATATGCGATGAAGTAAATTATGATAACTTCTTACTGTACAATAATATAACCAACCCCCCCCCCCCTCTACTTTTTTTTTTCCCAGAAAAAATGTGAATTAAGTAAAAACAACAAAAATGCTTAACATATACCACAGGCATTTAAATGCTCATGGTGGCTTTACATCACTCATGGTGTACCTATAAGTAATTTTTTAATGTTGTTTACTTTGTAAGTTTTAGTATTACATTTAAAAATTTTTTTTGCAAGACATAAAATAGATTATACTCACCCCCACTTCTCTCAAAGTTACGACAAATAACAGTTAAGCATTTATTTTACATTTAATATAGATAGATAAGGATTCCAATTTTCACCATAGTTTTCGTTATTGGGAGTAGATTTGTTTTGACAATATACAGGAATTTCCCCATCACTCAATCACTTACTGTTAATTCATTTTAATTGCATACTATGAAATCTAAAAATTTACATATGCAGTAAATTGCAGACTAAAATCATAACTCCTCACAGTTCATTTGATAAATTGAGGTAAATAGGATTCAATATCAGAAATTAGCGAAGACAGAGTCACTTTTTATACAATTAATGAAGAGCTGCCTCTGACTAGCAATAAAGCAGCGTATTTAGTATTACTACTACAATGGGATTTCTTTTTATTTTGCAATATTCTTTGCACATAATTATGCTATTATTCAATACCTACGTAAGTGGGGCCAACTGTATTACCACTAGAACGTTAATGTTATAAAGCTAAGGTTTCTTAGCCAGACAAAAATATATGACATAATATACAAAACAATTAATTTCCTTAATTACACTCATAGATAAAATTTTTTATATTGCTCCCAATACATCCTCATAGTCAAGTCAGAATAGCCCAAATGGCTGTCAATCAATTCAAAGACTGTAATAAATGATAAAAAAATTAGGTGATAAGCGATATTATAAGAATGACTTATCCGACTGCGTATTGTAAAACAAAAAATCAATATAGAATATAGTAAGGTTGACCTATCTATTTTTAAATCAATTTATTTTTTAATTCATTAAACATATTTTCTGCAACTATAGCAATACTAACCTCTTATGATTCTATTTCAACACAATCATCACTTGCAGAATAATCGTCAAAAATAAGACCTAGCAAAACTCCTTTTTCTTGTAACCTATTTTACATTCTTCATAAGCAGAATCAGAAATGGATTGTTGGTTCTCTTTACTGTTTTCAGATGAGCATCACGTCTGTTATAATTTAAACATCCACAGGCAATCTTTACTTGTTTGGGCTTAATGTCTTTGGGGATGAATCTTTGTCACCAAACTTATTGTTGCTCCTGAGATTTTGCTTTTACTTAAAGAAGTAATCTGAAAAAAAAAAAAAACACATTTTTTACCTTTCCCAAACTAAAAACTTCACAATATCCAACATACATGCATTTAATTGTTCGCTATAAGCAATATGTTTTGTTTAACATTATAAAAGTATAGAAGATTCAAGGTGACAGAAAAAAAAATTTGCAATAACCAATAGTTTGCTACAATATCTGAGCTAGCAAGCTCCACTCTAGGTTGAAATGAGTATTTTGGATCTACAAATTTTATTTTGACAATCAAGATTTTAGACCCAATCATCATTTTCTCTGTCTAACTTTTCTGCTTTTTCCCTCATGTATCAGTAAGCATATGTACTTGCACCCGGCTCCTAATTTCTAACCCTAGCACCACTATATTACTTTTAACCCTTTGCGGATGGCGGCTTTTCAGAACTGATGTGGCCCAAAGGATGGAGCATTTCACTTCCGAACTGTTCCAAAGGATGGTGCATTTCACTTTCGAACTGTTCCCAAAGGACGGCATATTTTTTGCACTTAGCCTAACTAAAAAAAAAAAAGTCATCCGTTACAGCATTCTACTTTTTTCAGGAATAAAGGAAATACTTATTTTCCATTAAATGCATTTGTTACACGCAAATTATCTTTTATTTAAATATTAAAATTTCATATGATTAAAAATGATTAACTAACTTGATTAAAATTGTTTACGCAGAAAAAATATTAAAATGATTGTACTTAATACTTTGCACAGCTAATAGAGATTATGTACAATTTTTAGGAAGAAAATAGCTTTGTTACTAATTAATACGCCTTTTACGCATAATGTATTTCAAACATGGATTCACACACAAACATTGCAAAATTTGCATTTATAAAAACTGTCCGTGTGCTCATCAGAAATACCAAATATCCACGAATCTTCATTATCTGCATTACTTTTATGACTATTCTGTTCGATTACCATGCTAGTATGCTAGTATATTCTTCTATACATAAAAATGTCTTGACATAGCCATTCCCTAATAAATTCACTACCGAACATTCTGCTAAAACCCAAACTTGAAAGAAAATACTCTCTTACATTCTAATAATTCACCAATGCAATCATTAAACTCAAATCGAAACGAGAACACATACTCAATAACAGCATAGCAAGAGTTTGGCAGAAATGATTTGTTTGTTTATATTACAAAACCATATTTTACCGTTTTGGATGAAGTGAGGATTCATAGGGACCTCCTATACCAAGGTTAAATATTTGCAAAATATGTTGTAAATGTTAGAATGGATATTTAGCACCATCTAGTATTCAAATAAATTCAAACGAATATGTTCCACATGAAAGCGCACATTGGTATCAGTCGCTCTTTAGGGTAAATTTCTCCTGGACGCGAATACATGACTGTCGTCCTTGAATGCAGTTTCACAGTTGACGCATGGATGCGCCTACCGTCCGCAAAGGGTTAAACAGCTAAATTAAAATTGTTGCTGATGATTTTTAATTTGTCAGTTTACCAAAATGTCAGTTATAGTTTTGTGACTAATACGTCTGTTAGTTCAAACAGTTTTCATTAGGCCTATGATGCGATTCCTCTCAAAACCCAACAACTGTTTCTAGAGCCATAGAGTATGTCTCAACAGCATCTTTGTACACAATTTGCAGTATGAAAGCAGGAAATAAAGTTTCATTTGCCTGTGAGTGAGAACACTGGTCGTTTAAAATGCTGCACTTTGCGTCCTTTTAATGAGCCCTATAATATCATTGGCACTGACAGTTTGATCATTTGCAAAACTTAATAAAACAACATGCATTCCAAGTTTAACGACTGTAGCTGAATTTTTTTTGCAACAGTGTATTTTCAAGCAGTATAGTAAAAGGGTTCTTCAGGTTTTAGTTTTGTTCCATGTAGAGTGAATTTATACCACCCAAGCTATTTGTGTTGTATAAAAAACCTTACTAGTAAACAAAATGAAATTACAAATAACTGGGAGCTAAAATTTCTGAAACATATTGGAAATGTTACATTATTATAAGTGTGCAGAATAAGTATAAAATACAATTTTAACTGTACAATTAAATTTAACTTTGTAATAAGAACTTATAAATTTAAGTAAATCCCGGAGAAACATAAAATACTTATGACTTTCCTGTATAACCGCTACTTGTTTTCAAAAAATTTCATTTTGAAAATAAATAATGAAATTGCGATACCAAGCACAAAAAATGCAAAGTATAACTTTGAGAATGGAGACATAAGAATCAAATTAAAAATTAAAATAAAAAGCTTTTTATGAAAACTATAACATACAGAGTAATATAAAATAATATCTAACTGTAAATAAAATCGTATCTGTTTACACAACCACCAAAACAAAATGATAAATGACAAAAAATATATCACAAACTTTTGAAGTGCATAAGACTATTAGGTAACTTATAAAATAAAAATGTTTAAATATGTAATTAATTGCAAATAGGTTCCAAATATGACAAAATAAGCATGTGATTGTTGCATATGTTAAACTGAAAAGATAATTTTTATTTTGTCTGCAAAATTAGTTACAATTTTGGAAATTTTCACATACAGACTATGCGGGGCGCGGTAGCCCATTGATTAGCGCGCTGGAGTTGCACTCGGTAGGCCCGGGTTCGATTCCAGCCACTACCAAAACTGCCGCCGTGTTCATGCGGAGTACGATCACGTTAAACATGTGGGTCCGAAAGTCCTTCAGAGAGGTTGGTGGTAGGGGAAGGAGGGTACGGTCCCTGTGGATGCCTCCCCCACTGGGTTCCGGTCCAAATTGGGAGGCACTTCCCGACCGTCCAAACAGTTACCTTACACCTTTTTGGTAGGTCGGACGGTCTGGGTTTCAACAACAACATACAGACTATGCATGTACATCTACGTTTCATACGTACCTCTGACTTGTATAATAACATATTAAGATAGACTTAACATATTAAAACTTGTTACATTGGCATTTCCAACCGCTCCATTCAATATTATAGCAGAAAACTTGAAATATTTATGTCATATTTGATGATTACACACAAAAATTCAAATATAACCGTTCATTATTTTCTAATGATCAGCTAAATTTAAACAATAACCAAGTAAATAATAAATATCAATACCGCATTTTACTACACAAGTAAACCTTTTAAAATCTTTAATTACTTTAACTAATGAAAGAAAAATTATAAACAAAACTGCTGATTGCATTATAAAAAACAGATTTATATTTTCTTATAAAACCAAACAGGAAATATACAGATATGACACTTTTGTGTTTATCTTTATTTATAGTATTATTAAAATATAAGATGATTAAGGTAATATTAAATTTTGAAATATAGTATGTGTCATCCTAACATGTATCTTCGAGATTCATTTTATATGAAAGAAGTGATTGAGGTAACAATGACAGCAAATATATTATATAATAATGTCATAATTTGTGAGTTTATATTCTTAAACTTTAAACATAAGCAAAGTTTCATAGATGTACTTTTCCCGTTTGTTTTTTAAACAAGCTCTTTTTACAATACAATCAGCATTTCTGCTTCAAATATTTTTTTTATTGGGTGAATTAATTAGAGGTTATGAATAGTATGTTTATTAGTACAATGTAGTGGAAAATTTTGAATACTGTTTGCCGAAACAAGGATAATAAAATTTAGATATAAGTACACTTCTTGAGAGCTAACAATTCTTAACAGGTATCACTTATTAGAATTGGATAAAGTATTCGTGAGTTTGTTAATAGTCATCATCCAAGACGATTAATGCACGGCAACACTAACAGATTCAGGGGGGGGGGGGCTAGAGGACTAAAGCCCCCAAAATTAAATATTCTGCAGTAGATGAAATGACATTTTTTTCCCTGTACCCTTGTACAAGGTTAAAAAAAACTTATATTGTACCTTTGTACAATATAAGGTTAAAAAAAACTAACCCCCCCCCCCCCCCAATGGTAAAAACAAAATTATAAAACAGAAAGATTTGAAACATTTCGTCCTTGCATGATTAGAAAACTTGAAACATGGTAATAAATCACATGCTTATAGAGATGTTTACACAATTAAAATTAAAGCAAATTAAGAATTGTATAACATTCTAAACTTTATTTTTGTGTTCCGAGTATTAAAAAGATTCAAACCTATTCAATTACACTTCAGAAAAATTGAAATATTTTGCTATACAAGTGAAATTCCATAAAAACAGAATAATCGCGATCTACCGATTTCTGTCGGAAATCTTTAAGTTTTGCCTAGGCGGACATTAATATATTGATGTCGGACTAGGTTTTGATTAACTATAAAAATTTTATATCAGCAGTTCACATATTAAAAGACAAACAAAATTTCTTACCGTTGCACGTGAGAGTAGTTCGTTTATCGAAAAATCAAGATGGACACCGGAAGTCGTTCTGCACAGAGCGGTTGACTGACGAAAGACGCATGGTGCGCCCTCTAGGTTAACGGAAGTTCCAGAAGACGTCATACAACATTTCAAATGGAGTACGATTGGAACACATTGCAAGATGGTCTTAAGTAAGACGTCTGTGGACGTCGTGCTTAGGATATGACAGTTGTAGGATTTACGGGAGCTTTATTGGCTGTCCACTGGAAGTCTGTGGTTGTGTGGGAGGCCACTCCCATGCACAGGGAAAGGATTCTTTCTACCTACTGAGGCCACTCCCATGCACGGGGAAAGGAGTCTTTCTACCTACTGAGATCACTCCCATACACGGGGAAAGGAGTCTTTCTACCTACTGAGGCCACTCCCAAGCACGGGGAAAGGAGTCTTTCTACCTACTGAGATGACTCCCATACACGGGGAAAGGAGTCTTTCTACCTACTGAGATCACTCCCATACACGGGGAAAGGAGTCTTTCTACCTACTGAGGCCACTCCCATGCACGGGGAAAGGAGTCTTTCTACCTACTGAGATCACTCCCATACACGGGGAAAGGAGTCTTTCTACCTACTGAGGCCACTCCCATGCACGGGGAAAGGAGTCTTTCTACCTACTGAGATCACTCCCATACACGGGGAAAGGAGTCTTTCTACCTACTGAGGCCACTCCCATGCACGGGGAAAGGAGTCTTTCTACCTACTGAGATCACTCCCATACACGGGGAAAGGAGTCTTTCTACCTACTGAGATCACTCCCATACACGGGGAAAGGAGTCTTTCTACCTACTGAGGCCACTCCCATGCACGGGGAAAGGAGTCTTTCTACCTACTGAGATCACTCCCATACACGGGGAAAGGAGTCTTTCTACCTACTGAGGTCATTCCGATGCACGGAGAAAGGAGTCTTTCTACCTTCTGAGCCCACTCCAATGCACTGGGAAAGGAGTCTATCTATCTACGGAGGCCACTCCCATGCACGGGAAACCACCCGTGCACAGAAATTCGCTGTGAGTTCCGGTGTAATATTTGTCAGTGTGCATTTTTAACACTTTACAACAAAGTTGAAAAGTGTTTATGACTTTGTTCATTCTGTCTGTCTGTCTGTCTGTCTGTCCGTTAGCACGATAACTGCCGTAAAAATGACTTAATCAAAATGAAATTTTAGTATGTTGTTCAGACGGTCTGTAGGACCTATGGGAATATAAATGAATAATATCACCCAATTAGTTTTGGATTGAACCCGGGTTGAAAAAATGAAATACATTGAGCCCTAATTTTTCAAACATTTTTTAAGCGGATTTAAAATTTACAAATTGCTTCGAAAATTTTAGGTAATATTCAAATTGTTCCATAAAATATATAAAAAAAATTCAGCGAAATATATTCAGTAGTTTTTAAATAAAAATTAAAATAATAATTACACCTCTTATATGAAACGATCACGTGACCATGATATGAAACGATCACGTGACCATGATATGAAACGATCACATGACCCACTTCAAAATGATATATGGCATCCATCTTGTTTCAAAATCGTGATTTTTTTAAAGTTCTTTTTAATTCATATTGAGTGTTGTATCCGTCCTAAAACTACTTTATTTTTGCTTAAATTCTGTGCATCTACATACTGAAACAACGCAATGACAATATATTTGAGTTTAAATGCTCATCTAAATTTGATTATTTCTACAACGAAGCCTATTTTTCACCTATGTAAAATATAAACAGCAAAATATGTAGAATGAGTTGTATTAGAATTCCTGTATTTTTTAACACAAAATAATTTAGTCCATGGAGTCTGCATGGCTGATATGAATGAAATATTAATTGATTTTATAAAGAGAAGGACGATTTTTTTCGATGAAGTTTTAAGCATAGAGTTTAATTATTTGTAGCTCCATGGTCTTAAATAAAATGTTTAAATAAAATAAATTATTATAGTATTGTGATGAATGAAATGAATGGGAGAAAGTTATGAATGAAATCCTGTTTTTATAGAGAGATCCAGGCGTGTTATTTTTTCTATGACGTAATTTGAATTAATTTCAGTTGTTTTCGATGAAGTTTTCAAATATAATGAATTATCGTAGTATTATGATAATTCTAAAACTATTACCGAGGAATGTATAACATTTTAGAGATGTTTAAACCAGGCAATTTATATTTCAATGCCGTCATTTGAATGAAGTTAATTTTATTCGATGAAGGTTTAAGTTTTCAAATATAATAAATTAATGCAGTATTGTGATAAGTTTCAAAATATTACCGAGGAATGTATTGCATTTTAGACTTGTTTAAATGAAATTGCATTGAAGTTGGAAAGTGTTTCATAATCAATGCTTTAAGCATGATTGATCTTTCTTGTTTTAGTTTGCATTATAAATCCCGAACAACGGCTGGTACACTTTTTAGTTCAATATAAAGATTGTTTGGAAAAGTTTTTTCAAAATGTTTTTTCAAAAAGTCAAATGATTTCAAATGTTTTTTTATTTTTCAAAATTTTTTCAATGAATAAAACTTTTCTAATCCCTGTAAAAATGTTTTGAATGACTTATTGCTTATAAAACTTACTATAATGTCTCTAGAGTATAATTGCAGTTTATAAACTACAGAAATTTGGAAAAAAATAACTTTAGGTATTATATGAAGGAAGAATATTTAAAGGCTTGATAGTATAGACTTTTTTTCATTATAAAGCAATACATATTTATTTCATACGACTAACTGGAAAATGTTCTTGCGATATACGATTTAGCAAATTTTAAACTCTTTTACTTTCAATCAATCCACTTTGAGAATATTTGACATCACACAAGTCAATTTTTCAAACGCAATAAATGTATATTAAGAAATTCTTTAAATAAAAAGAGACATACTTCAAAATGTTTTTTGATTAAGTGTGAATTGTAAATAAATTTTAAGATCCTATAACAGATTACAAAGTAAATCATAAACATATTAATTTAAAATCAAATTGAATAATTTTCTCTCGGTTTACAATTCAGTTTACCAAATTCAACAAAATTATCACCGCTGGTGTTATAAACATGTCAACGTAATCTTTTAAAATACTGTTTTAAAAAAAATAACATATTTATTTAATAATAATAGTTGCTGGTTTGTATATATGATATTAACAGAAGAACAGTAATTTTTAATTCAAACACACATTTAGGAAATTGGTTTCTAATTTCATCTTCAAATGCGTAATTCAATAATTTTTTAGCTAAAAATACATGCGATATAATTACTGTCACTTTCGTTTGTATTTCTTTGGTCAAACAAGAAATTTGATTTAATCTTCAAAATGCGAATTTAATGTAAAACTAATTTTATCTTACCGTTTAATTTGATTGCCGAGAAATTTTGATCGTATGTTAGTACATAGAGAATAACATATATTTTCAAAACGTTCCGTAATTTAAATCTGTCAACATAAAAACTTGTGATATTTGGTAAAATATAATAATAATTGAAATAGAATATTTATTTTTCTGTGAATATCTGCAATACAAAAAATATGTACCCAATACCTCTCATGGGTGAGGATACCTAGCTGTCATGTAGGGTAAGGAGAGCTATTATTTAAATATATATATATATTTCAATCGATCTAATTGGATTTCAAAGAATATATATTTCAATTAATCTAATTGGATTTCATTGGATTATTTTCTGATTTCTATACTGTTAATTTTTTATTATTTTCACTCTAGTGTTCCCTTTTATCATTTTCGCTCCACTATTCTTTTAATGCACACGAGGGTTACTGCGCATGTAATTGACGTAGACCTACAGTTTACAGTGGATTTAAATCTAGTACGAATATGTATGCACAATCAGAGCTTCCAACCCATAATCTGGATTCAAATCGGGGTCGGAACGGGCCTTGTAGCGGGAGGGAAGCTCGCAATGTTTATTATGTCTGTCACTCTTTTTGGGAAAGGTTTATTGGTTCGAAAATCTTTGTGTAGTAGAGAACATAACAGTTTCATTTTTAATAAAGAAATATCAAGTAAAATGCTTAGTGTATGCAATATACAGAGTTCCTAGAAAATTCCTTAAGCACCCCAATAACTTTGTATAGAAAGCTCCATGAGTGTATACGTTCAGTCTATTTATAGTAAAGTGACAATGCCTGATAAAACAAAAGTGTTTTCAGCGCCCATAGTGGATAATTTAAAAAGTTAAAATATTGAAGTCGGTGACACAGCGAGGTAGACGAAAAACAACAACAATAAAGCAAGATAGACGAAAAAAGTAACAAATCAAGATAGACGATAAAAAAACAACAAATCAAGGTAGGCGAAAAAAACAACAAAGCAAGACAGACGAAAAAAAGCAACAAATCAAGATAGACGATAAAAAGCAACGAAGCAAGACAGACGAAAAAAGCATCAAATCAAGATAGATGAAAAAAAGCAACAAGGCAAGACAGACGAAAAAAGTCCATTAAAAAGTTGTAGAATATTGTCCAATGAGTAGAACTGTTACAGAAGGTATTTATTTCACACAATACGGCTATTGGCTAATTGCTGGTCAGGAAATTCATATTCAGAAATCAGGCAACATAAATACGAGTGTGAGTAATTTATGCACGTTATTATCGCTTGCCGAATGGCAACAAGACTATACACATGTTCGGCGATTTGGGTGCGTTTACGTTATTCGCTTTTAAGAAAGTAAGGAATTACGTTATTTTAAAATGCCTTTTTGAAATAACACTTTATACTCAGTATTTTTGTTTTATTTTATAACTTTCAGCTGATTAGTTAAATCTTAAACCAGAAAAAAACTGTGATATGTTCACCGGAGATTCTCCGTAAGCCACCAGTTAAGCCCAACTGACACTTAGCGCTTAAGCCATTATTCTCCGGTCATTTGAGGAAGAGAATATCAAAACCTATTTAATGAGAGAATTTTGAGTTGCTTTATTACTAAGGCGAATAATATTGCATAAAATTTATACTAAAACTAATCTTTTTGAAGATATCTTTGACGCAAGATATCAAATTTATATATATATATATATATATATATATATATATATATACTTATATATACTACATATATATATTACTTATATTTATCTATATATACATACATACATATATATATATATATATATATATATATATATATACTTATATATACTACATATATATATTACTTATATTTATCTATATATACATACATACATATATATATATATATATATATATATATATATATATATACTTATATATACTACATATATATATTACTTATATTTATCTATATATACATACATACATATATATATATATATATATATATATATACATATATATATACACATAGCATATATATGTGTACTCATAGACTTTTTCTTCTAAATTTATTGTGTGCTTAAGAACTTTCTTAGGAACCCTGTATTTTAAAAATGTACATACAAGTAATTTTCGCTCTAGAATTCGAACATCTCAACTTAAATAATAAAATTTATTGGAGAAAGAAAAGTCTTACTTGGAACGCAAGAAAAAAATGACGAGCTATTTCAATTTTCGGTAGATTCTGAGTTCTGAAAATCCGCACCTCTTCCGAAACTTTTCGGATTAATTGAGTCATTCATCATCCGTTGTACACGACAATTGCATTACTTAAAACAGAAACAATTGGGCAACCAACCCGCTCCCTACGACCAATACATTGTTTTTAGAGTTGCTGTATTGATCCAGAAAGCAATAAATACTTTATACATTTAATTGCGCCAGAGGCTATTCAAATAAAAGACAGTATTTTATGCGAATCATTTATATACGGAAATCTTGACATGTGCTTCGCGATGAATTTTGTGGTATGAACAAGGGATATTTTACTCATAGAAAATTTGTATTTGTAATTCCTTATAAGGCTTTATTAACACTTTACAACAAAGTTGAAAAGTGTTTATGACTTTTTTCATTCTGTCTGTCTGTCTGTCTGTCTGTCCGTTAGCACGATAACTGCCGTAAAAATGACTTAATCAAAATGAAATTTTAGTATGTTGTTCAGACGGTCTATAGGACCTATGGGAATATAAATGAATAATATCACCCAATTAGTTTTGGATTGAACCCGGGTTGAAAAAATGGAATACATTGAGCCCTATGGGACCTAATTTTTCAAGCATTTTTTAAGCGGATTTAAAATTCACAAATTGCTTCGAAAATTTTAGGCAATATTCAAATTGTTCCATAAAATATATAAAAAAAAATTCAGCGAAATATATTCAGTAGTGTTTTAAATAAAAATTAAAATAATAATAACACCTCTTATATGAAGCGATCACGTGTCCATGATATGAAACGATCACATGACCCACTTCAAAATGATATATGGCATCCATCTTGTGTCAAAATCGTGATTTTTAAAGTTCTTTTTAATTCATATTGAGTGTTGTATCCGTCCTAAAATTACTTTATTTTTGCCTAAATTCTGTGCATCTACATACTGAAACAACGCAATGACAATATATTTCAGTTTAAATGCTCTTCCAAATTTGATTATTTCTACTATTAAGCCTATTTTTCACCTATGTAAAATGTAAACAGCAAAATATGTAGAATGAGTTGTATTAGAATCGCTGTAATTCTTTAACACAAAATCATTTAGTCCATGGAGTCTGCTTAGCTGATATGAATTCATTGATTTTAGAAAGAGAAGGACGATATTTTTCGATGAAGTTTTACGCATAGAGCTTACTTACTTGCAGCTCAATGGTCTTAATTTTTAAATAAAATAAATTGTTATAGTATTGTGATGAATGACATGAATGGGGGAATTATTTATGAATGAAATGTTGCTTTTATAGAGAGAGCCAGGCGTGTTATTTTTTTATGACGTCATTTGAATGGATTTCAGTTGTTTTCGATGAAGTTTTCAAATATAATAAATTATCGTAGTATTATGATAATTCTAAAATTATTACCGAGGAATGTATAACATTTAAGAGATGTTTAAACCAGGCAATTTATACTTTAATGCCGTCATTTGAATGAAGTTAATTTTTTTCGATGAAGGTTTAAGGTTTCAAATATAATAAATTAATGTAGTATTGTGATAAGTTTTAAAATATTACCGAGGAATGTATTGCATTTTAGACATGTTTAAATAAAATTGCATTGAAGTTGGAAAGTGTTTCATAATCAATGCTTTAAGCATGATTGATCTTTCTTGTTTTTTTTCTAAGTACCCTAGTAGCATGGGAGTTCCGTCAAAACTTCGAGTTGCGATTTTAGACACGATTCTAATACTTTCCCTATATATTACCATGTATCGTGGGGAAAATATAAAAAGTCGGTAGCGGAAACCTTTAGTGAATCCCCAGCCTCCTTCGGAATTTAATACTGTATCCATATCACTCATTATTTATCTGAAGCATCAAGCTCTATCTATAGTAGATCCTGGTAGATCGATGTTTCAAACATTTTTTATTAAGAACAATAGTATGGCAAAATTTTTGTATGTATTTTTACGTATTGTACTATTTTTTTTTTTATTGTAGGGAATATAAAAAGGTGCAACTTATGTCATTAAGAGTGTTAGTGTCCCTGTCCTTAACAGGCTCATATACTCGTAAGAACATAAAGTAAAAATACATTTAGTCTAACCATAACAAATCTTTGTGAGTCATATACAAAACTGTTTTCTTTTAAAACCTTTACTATTTTGTCTTACTCGCGAAAATGTCTTCTGCCAAACCCTCATTATCTTTGATGCTTAAAATCCGCTCTTTGCGTGACTGCGATTGATTTATAATGCATTTGCCTATACATTCCTTTTAAAAGACTATCCCCGTGCGGCTAAGTTATATTAATTTTAATTCTCCTCTTAATAGAGATAGTAGTTTCACTCAATTATTCATTAAATGTACGATTTTGAAGAAAATACGATTAGTAGATAAACGTAAATATTTAAATATATTGATATAGGTTAAAAGTGCTTAATGGTGCGTGAAACTGTTAGAGATTAGAGAAAGTGTTCCGCCATCACCTTTAAACTTGGTGAGCGTAAAGCTTTATGGGGGCGGGGGGTATCACCCCTCTCCGGTTTGAAAGATTTAATACGAGTTAATATCTATTAAAAATTTAATACTCGGTCAAATCCTCAGGTCAATCGAGAGTGAATTCAATGTTTGCTTTCCCTAATACTACAATGTATAAGAAAAGTATTGTGACGGGGTCGAAAATTCGAATTCGAGTCTTCGACGGAAGAGCATGTTTCAAGTATCCCTGATCACGAATCGAACGTTTTTGAGGTGATGTCTTTGCGTGTGTATTTTAGTGTGTGTGTGCGGAGGGGAGGTTGTGTGTGTAGTTGTGTGTGTGTGTTAATGTATGTACGTATGATAGTGTGCATGTGTGTATATGTGTTAGGTGTGTATGTGTGTGTATGTTAATGTGCGCATGTGTGTATGTGTATGTGTGTTAGTGTGCATGTGTGTTAGTGTGCATGTGTGTTAGTGTGTATGTGTGTTAGTGTGCATGCATGTTAGTGTGTATGTGTGTTAGTGTGTATGTGTATGTGTGTGAATGCTAATGTGCGTATGTGTTGTTGTTGTTGTTGAGACCCAGACCGTCCGACATACCAGATAGGTGTAAGGTAACTGTTTGGGCGGCCGGGAAGTGCCACCCAATTTAGACCGGAACCCAGTGGGGGATGCATCTACAGGGACCGTACCCTCCTTTCCCTACCACCAACCTCTCGGAAGGACTTACGGACCCACATGTTTAAAGTGATCGTACTCCGCGTGAACACGGCGCCAGTTTTGGCAATCGAATGGCGGGAATCGAACCCGGGCCTACCGAGTGCAATTCCCGCGCGCTAACCACTGGGTTACCGCGCCCAATGTGCGTATGTGTGCATGTGAGTTTTAATGTGCATGTGTGTTAGTGTGTATGTGTGTTAGTGTGTATGTGTGTTAGCGTGTGGTGTATGTGTGTTAATGCGTAGTGTATGTGTGTTAGTGTGTAGTGTATGTGTGCTCATGAGTCTGTAGGAGCGATGTCTCATGAACGACTGGGGTGTTTCGAAAGGAATTCGGTACTATTATAACAGCGAGTGAATACTGGAACCCCGTTGATTTTATTAAATGCAATTAATGTTCAAAAGACCCATCCCCCTCAAATTTTCGAATGTTTTTTGAAAGAAATTATAAAAATAGCCAGAACATTTAATAATGAAAAATAGATGATAATTTAATTTTTAATTTTTTCATCAGAAAATAAATGATACAAACTTCAGAATGCTAGCATGAACTGTTTGTTCTCGACGTATTGCCGACTATGGAATACATTTTTGAAACAATCATTAAACAAGAAAGCTCAATCATACATAAAGCATTTATTATGAAACATTATCCAATTGAAATGCAATTTTAATTAAACATTTGAAATGCCATATATATTCAGCGGTGACATTTTTTTAATTATCACAGAACTACAATAATTTATTTTACTTGAAAACTTAAAACTTCATAAAAAAAAATGAACTATATTCAAATGACGTCATCAAAATATAAATCGTCTGGCTCTCTACGAAAAAGCAATGAATATTTCATTCATGTACTTTTATTCCAGACACCATAGTTAATTAATTTTGCGTGAAAAAAAATCTGCAATTCTTATACAACTTATCTTACAATCGTTTGTTTACTTTCTGCCTTAATTACAATTAGGCTTCGTTGTAGAAATAAGCAAAGTTTGATAATCATTCAAACTAAAAAATATTGTAATTGCGTTGGCACAGAATATAGGTGCACAGAAAATATACAAAAATAAAGCGATTTTAGGACACTAAATATAAATGCAACACTAAATATAAATTTAAAAGAACTTTAAAAATCACGATTTTGACTTTTAAGAAAAAAGAATGATGCCTCATTTTTTAAGTGGGTCACTTGATCTCTTCATATTATATGGGTGTAATTATTATTTTAATTTTTATTTAAAAAACTACAGAAACAAGTTGAATTTTTTTTTTATATATTTTATGCGATAATTTAATTTTCGAAGCAATGTGTGAATTTCAACTTGGCTTAAAAAATGTTTGAAAAATTAGGCCCCATAGGGTTCAATGTATTTCATTTTTTCAACCAGAGCTCAATCCAAAACTAATTAGGTGATATTATTCATTTGCATTCATTTTGTCCTACAGATCGTCTCAACAGCATACTAAAATCTCATTAGGATAAAGTCATTTTTACGGCAGTTATCCTGCGAACGGACAGACAGACAGACAGACAGAATGAAGTCATAAACACTTTTCAACTATGTTGTAAAGTGTTAAAAATCAGAACCTTCAGTACTGTTAAATAAATAATAATACTAATTTTTCCATAAAGAAAACGATAACAAAACCTTTGAAACGCTAGCATAAGTTGTTCTCGATACACTACACGTTTCCCGAATGCATTTATCAACCAAGAAAGATCAATCATGCATAAAGAATTGATTATGAAACACTTTCCAACTTCAAAGCAATTTTATTTAAACATCTCTAAAATGCCATATATTCCTTGGTAATATTTTTAAAATTATCACAACACTACATTAATTTATAATATTTGAAAACTTAAAACTTCATCGAAAAAATGAACTTTATTCAAATGGCGTCATCGAAATATAAACCGCCTGGCTCTCTCTATAACAGCAGCATTTAATTCATAAACTGTTTTGTATTCCTTTCATTCATCACAATACTATAATAATTTATTTTATTTAAAAACTTAAAACCATGGAGGTACAAGCAATTTAACTCTATGGTTAAAACTTCATCAAAAAAATCGTTTGCTTCTCTGTGTAAAATCAATGAATGTTTCATTCATATCAGATATATTGCAGACTCCATGAGCTAAATAATTTTGCGTTAAAGAAATGCAGCAATTCTTATACAACTAATTCTACAATTTTTGGTGCTTATATTCTCCATAAGTGAAAATTAGGCTTCGTTGTAGAGATAATCAAAGTTTGATGATCATTTAAACTCAAATATATTGTAATTGCGTTGTTTTAGAATATAGATGCACAGAAATTAAGCAACAATAAAGCGGTTTTAGGACGGGTACAACACTAAATATGAATTAAAAAGAACTTTAAAAATCACGATTTTGACAAAAGATGGATGCCATATTTTTATTTTGAAGTGTGTCACGTGATCTGTTCATATAATGGTCACGTGAACTCTTCATATAAAGGGTCTCTCTCTCTTCATACTTCTTATAAAAACTCTTCATACTTCTTATAGAATATCATTATTTGTTACAAAAATTACTGTTTTTTATAAAAATTAATAAAACTGCAGCGAAATACTGGCCATTGAAAGTCAGTGTATGAAAGGCGAGTCGAAGCTAAATAACATTGTGCGATATAAAGTAAGTATAGTACTATAAGTGCGATATATAAAGAAGCTTGAAATCCCCGGGCCAAAAATTTTTTGGGGGCCCCTAAGATAAAACTACAAATTATATTGCGTAAAATAAACTATCTGGAAAAAATAAGATATTTAAAATAAAAAATAACACTTTTTATTAATTTTCAATGACTGGTTCTTTTGAAATAATTATAAAAAATAACAATGGAAAAACTAAAAACTTAAATAAAAGAACTCACATTTTTTAAACATTCTAAAAAATAATATTGGTGACACACTCCTGATATTCCAAAATCAATTATTTGAAGAAAGGATTTTTGTGTGCTTTGTAATAAATTTATCTATTATCAAATTTATTCTTTCGATTAGTTACGTTCATCAGTCGTACATATTCTTAGATCATTGCTCTATTAATTAAATGATGTTTTACCAGTAACAACTCACAATATTTTTAATTTATTCAAAATTCTCGTCCACAAATACTTGAGAGCCAGCCCCCAGACCCATTTTGGCCCAAAGGGTAATCCGGTTGCGGATAAGACCTGTAATTTTAGTGTATCTAGCCAGCGTAGTATCTATATTTATACACACAGCTTTTCAGCTTTATATACAAAAGGATGCTCGTGTGTGTGTTCCTACAAAGATTTAGGATAACAGTGGCAAATGCTTAATGGAATTTCTGAAGAAATATTATATTTAATTCAATGCTCTTTCTTCAGAATATATAACTTATTCGTAAAAAATAGAACTATTATAAAATTTTATATTTCTAGATTTTCAATTTCTGAACTGTGAAGCGTACTTTCCACATACACTCTTGTCTATTCCTGAAACTGAATATTTCAGAAGATTAATTCATAGTCAGATATTATTGAAGCTATTTATCATTAAGAGCACTTTGCGCAATTAATTTATCAACATACATTATTTCAAATAAGCTATCCATCAATGTTATTTTAATGGAGAAAGCCAAAATATTGCTTTAAATTATAATTAAAATCCCAAACACTTATTATGTATTGCAGTATTCAATTTCATTTGGATTCAATATGGCCTATATATCAGATACATTTATTGGATTTACTCTGTGTTTGTGCAATAATTAAAGAGCAAAGGAAAATGCAGTTTTACGTCTTGACGTTTTTCTTTGAAATTTTTACTTTTGTAAAATTAGTATCTTAATTTTATGCAGTTAAATCTATAAATAAAACTATGGTCTCAAGTTGAAAATTGAATTTGATATGGAAGCTCTGCAGAACTTACCGTGCGCGTCAGTTCTTTTATTTTTTGTTTCTTCGCTTTGAGATGAAGACTTGGTAGTAATAAATTCGTTGATTTCTCCCCTTTGCCCTTCAATTTACACCCAATAATTTTTCATATTCTGGCACCATTTATAAATCTTCACTAACCGACTTCGGCGACAAGCTTGAGCGTTCGTGAGGTCACTTTTATAAATAGAATTAACAAACAGTACGCCCTCTAAGCATATCTTTCAATATATAGCGAGACATATAACTATCATATATTTCTTGCAGAAGCTGTCAACTGAGTAGCAGTTTGTTTAGCAGCGGACGTAGTGCCAGTTCGTAATCCTCCTTGTGCAATTAGTCCTATCGCTTTTTTGTATACAAAACCTCTCAACTTGTATTAACTTTCTTTCAGTAGCTGTCAACCTCGTTACCGCTCGGTGCGCGGACTTTATACGTCATAAATAATTGCATAAATATGTCTTCGCACAAATACGCCTAAACCGAAGCTGCATTACGGGTGTATTAAAAATAAAATACCATAAGGGGGTTTGGGCTCAAGCAGGACTTTTAGATAAAAAGTACATATAAAGTGATTATTTTTGTAACAATTTTTAGCATATTTGTTTTTTTACAATTTATCTATTTTCGATAAAAAGAAATATGCTAAAAAATTTGATCCGAATACCTTGAAATCAATAAGCCTCTAAAGTTCATCAATTGAAATAATATGGTTAATTTTTTTCGATTATCATAATTTGCTCGAGAGATATCATTGCACACAGACAGACGCATAGAGCTCATTGAAAAATAGTTTATCCGTATTCAGAGATGTTCAACATCTGTTATTCCTTCAAAATCCGGGCGCAGCATTTTTGACCCCATCACAATACTTTCCCATTACAGATACCATGTATTGTAAGGAAAGTGAAAAGATATAGCTTGATTTGGAAGTACTCGTTACTTGGTTTCCTAAGGGAAAGTTCCTATGCTATTGACAATTTATTGATTTCATTCTCAAGAAGAGAAAATTCACTGAAAGAATCTTTGAAAGGAAACTTTTGTGGAAGTTTAATCTTCCTTTCACTGTTGTAGTTTTGTGTTCCAAGTATTTTCTAGTGCTTTCATGTATTGCGAACGAACTTTCTGCGCACTTATTAGTTTTGTAATGAAATAAGTTTGAGAAAATGTAAATTTGACCTTGCATGATATCAAGTCAAAGAGAAACATATACAAAACACAATTAAAAACACCTTCAAAGACTCATGTAGAGGAATTATTGGGCAAAACTCAACAAAACGCGATAGGAATATGCATAAAATATGTTACAGCGATTTTATGAAAAGAATATGCATAATAATTCTTTAAAGTACTTGTGTCTTTATAAACCCTCCTGACCATTCCCCCGTGACCCAGAAGACTGAATCTTAGCTCACCAATAACAACGGTACAGAACCTAACGGGACTAGATTTTCGACTCCCATCCGAGAGCGGTGAAAGCGACCGATGAAACCCTTTACTCCGCCCCCCCCCCTCTGGTGATCTAGAAGACTGAATCTTTGCATCCTTATAGTATTGACCACAGGACAAAAAGTAGTACGGCCGGATTTGGGTTACTCCATCGGAGATGCATAAATTAGGGGAGGGGGCGAAAAGTCCTGTCAGATCCTCAAATAGCCCCCCCCCCCTCTCCCATTGATAACCAAGAAGACTGAATACGAGACAGAATCTAAAGAGACAATTTTTGAATAAGACGAATATTTTTCACGCTAAAAATAAACATTGTTTAACAAAATAAATCATATTAAAATAGTTGGAACATTATTTTTTAAGGTTTTTAGTTTCCCAGTCTTTAACAGGTTTAAATATTAGCAATTTATAAACTCGCAACTAGGAAATATTTGGCGCTAATAGTGGTAAAACGCACAAAAAATGAATTATCTTAAGGTGCACCATTTCTAAGTAAATGAGCAAGAAACATAAACCTTGAAGTGTATTTAATAAGTTTAATCGTTTTACTGAGTTAATTTCCCCAAAGCAACAAGTTACCCGGAACTGTTTATATTGAACAGCTTCTGTGAGTCTTCAAGCTTTTCTTATAAGCAAGGGAACATAAAAAGTCTGTGTCTAAAAATGTATAACTTAACCATTAAAAGATGTGTCGCATTTATATTTGACTCATTTTGATCGCACACAGTGCTAAATTGACCTCTGGCGAAATTTTTTGATACCAATATTTTCTTAAGAAGGCCGCATATTTTTAAAAAGTATATACCTATACTAGTTTGAGTGAGTTTTGACACCTAGATAAGACGCAGAAGGCTGTTGTTGTTGTTGAGACCCAGACCGTCCGACATACAAGAAAGGTGTAATGTAACAAGGATACTTGAATTACTAGGTATAACAGCGAATTAGCATATTTTTTAATGGTTTGTTAAATTTAAATGGGAGCATATATAAAATATTTCGTACATTACACCATTTTTGAATAATATCTCGGTTAACGTAGGACCTTTTTGTCAGTTAAATATGAATTAATTAAAGGGTGAACTGAGAATATTTAAGTTTGAGCAAAGTGTCTGTGGTCTCTTCAGATGCGTAAGGGTGAATTTATATACAATCTTTGTCCGTATTTGTAGAGATTCATATTGTATTTTTTTAACTGATGATGAGGTACAAAGTGTGTAAAAAATTCGAGTAACAAGCGAATTAAAATATTTTCAAAGATTAAATGGTTGTATATTTTGCTAAAATGCACTTGCGTCCAAAATTGTTTTTACATGCACAAAAACACTGATCGTTCAACAACTGTTTAATAAAATTGAATGTATTTTTGGAGTTTGATATATAGCATCATAACACATAAATACAAACTAGAAAATCGAATATGAGTGAGTACGATACAAAACTAATAATGAAACAAAACAATTTAGCACTTCCATCCATGTCTGCCCAGTCTCTAAACAGTTGATAGCTCGCCATCTCAAAGATTATTTCCCAATGATATTTCGGAACCATATAAAATTGTTTAGAGTCTATAAATACCAAAATCAAATCCTGAATTGCAGAATTTTGCAGGAAAACATATTTCGTCTTATAGCTTTTTGGTTTATATATGTAAAGATAATTTTAGACACCAGCATACATTAAATCAGGTATGCAACGAAAAAACGAATGTACTTATCAGCCTATGTTTGAATTACAGTCCTGAGTTTACTATGAAATATTTGAAATATACTCTGTTGCAAAAAATGCATGCACCCATAAGAAATTGAGACACAGCCGTGCAACTCGGCATGTACACTACCAGACACGGAAAATGCAACACCATGAAAGAGCGAATAGCGTGTGATGATAAAGAACATACAGATACCGATAGCATATATAAATAAGTGATGTTAATTCCAGAAGAATAATACAATACAGTAATGGCATAGACAGGGTGATCAGTAGGCAGTAGGATAACGTCTTTGCGGTGATACAAGCAGTAACCCTTCGATGAACCGATGCAAAGAGCGTGCGGATAGTTTCCTGAGGGATGGAGGACCATATGCCTTCAACCATCCTCCACAGGTCGTCCTCTGTTTGAGGCGGGGGCAGGATAGTCAAAGGACCACCAATCCCGTCCCATACATGTTTGATGGGTGAGAGATCTGGAGACAGCGGAGGCCAAGGAAGCACCTGAATACCTTGCAAGCCTTATCTGCTAATAGTTTACGTGTGCCGTCGCGAGTTATCTTGCTGGAAAACAGCATTTTGCAACCTCTGAAGGTATGACAGTGCAACCGGTCCCAGCACCTCATCCACATATCGCCGTGCCATCATTCTTCCTCTGATACGAACCAGAACTGACCGGCTATCGAAGCCGATGAAACCCCAAACCATGATGCCGCGTTGTCGAGCAGTATGACGTTCAACAGTCTCAGTAGAATTGGATATGTTTCGACATCGCCTCCAGACTCTCACATGGTGACTGTCATTCGATCGCATGCCTTTGAATGCGTCGATCAACGCGTGCTGACGTACGTCTGGATGGACCTGTACCACTGCGATGATTCACATCCAATGCTTTAATCCATCTTCTCGAAATCCTTTGCAGAGTGGACGCATCTACGCGTGTTTCAGCGGTGATACGCCGGTACGACCATCCAGCCGTACGTAGGCTTAAAAGGAATCCCCTCGTACGATCGTTCAAATGCTGAAACGGACTTCGGCGTCATTGGCCAAACATCTCTTCAACATCACGTATCTTCTGAAATGAAAAACAGATCAGAAAACAGGTTTCCGTAGGCGACAGACAGTAACAACTGTTGGCTCACCTGCAGTTTCAATTCCTTTTATCTCGCGGTCTAATCACGTGACCTACTTGCATTTCAGAGCATTTCTATACATCGGTCAGCTGCGTTTGTCTCGCAATTTTTATAATTATACGGCCAAAGCTTCATGGTGTTGCAATTTCTATGTCGAGTAGTATCGTTTGAGGCAGGGGCGGCAAATAGGGGGCGCGAGGGGGCGCGGTCGCGCCCCCAAATTTTTCCTCGTCGTCGATCGACTTCTCCCATTTTTTATCGACTGTCCACTGGTCAGTTTTCTCACGCTATGGAGCTTCAAAAGCGCTTACCTTCACAATGAAGTTCCCACTTCCGGCTGGAATAAATCCATTTCAACTTGAAAAGATTAGGTGTGATGTTATCCTTTTCACTTGAAAATGTCAAGTGTCCGATTAAATTTATGTGTAGTTAGCGCATTCTCATCCATTCCTTCCGCTGGAAATGCATTTCAGCAGCTCAATGCATTATATTCTTTCATAGAAACATCATATAAAAGACATGCTTTTTTCGAAAAGATTCGCTCATCAACAAGTACTTTTTCTGGAGGCTCTTCAACTCTACAATCACTAAGTGATACGAGGTGGTCCTCCAAAATTAAAGCCATAAAAGCACTACTTGATAATTTCGAAGTGATGATTTTAACACTGGAAGAATTATCTGAAAACGATTCTCTCAATGGTGGAAGAGCCGAAGCCCTTTTAACATGCATGACACCGTTCGAATTTTTGTTCACTTTGCTTGTATTGAACAGTGTTTTTGATCAATGCAATACTCTTTCAATGCATCTTTAGTCATCTGATTTTAATTTTCAGGCTGTGCAAGCTTTGGCTAAAGCTACTATTGAAACTGTTAGTTCTTTTCGTACTGATGCATATTTTAATCAAGTATGGAGTTTTGTGACAGTACTTTTCGAAAAAAATTCTTATTCTGGACTAAAACTGAAAAGGCGTAAAAAAATTCCAACCGAATTCGTAGGCGGTGAATAAAATCCCCATGATGATGTTAAATCATATCACAGAATCAATATCCAATATGAAATTATAGATTCAGTATCTAATGAAATTGAGACAAAATTTAATGAGAACAATATATCTGTTTTGTTTGCCCTTAGTTCAGTATTATCCGGATCAGATGTCGAAAAAGAAAATGTTTCAACCAGATGCAAAGTATATGACTTCCAGAAAGAGGAATTGCGACTGTTTTATTCAATGGTGAAAAATGGAAACATAGCCCATCCCAATTTTAAAAGTCGCCTGGATTATTTTAAAGAGCGGAATTTAAAAAAAATGTGTTTCCTGTCATAACATTATTAGTTAAATTGTTTTTGACTGTGCCAATCAGCTCAGCCAGTTGTGAAAGGTCTTTTTAGTGTCTTAGGAGGCTGGAAAAAATATTTTCACAGTACAATGGGGCAAGAAAGACTTTCATCTTTAGCTGTTTTAGCTATAGAACAAGATATACCACTGGATTATGATGATATTGTAACAAAATTTTCTCTTCTTCCAGACTCTAAGAACCGGCGTTTAAAACTTCAATAAATTGTAAATAAATATAGATATTTGTATTTAGAAAAATTATGTTAACAACAATTATGTTAACACAATTATGTACAAAAATTATGTTAACAACAATTATTTGTCTCAACATCAATTCAATTTTGGGATCGCCCCCCCCCCCTGTTAACAAACATTTTGCTTATTCCATATTGTGGATTTTCATACATACAAATCTCGCACCCCCAAATGGAATGCTGAAATGCCGCCCCTGGTTTGAGGACATATGCAAATAATTAGAATTTGGGAGTAAAATGAACGTTTTATTAAGAAATGGTGGCAACAGAAAGATGATATTTCAGTAAGTGATAAATTCTCCTCTGGCAGCTGACTGCAAGATCCTCTCTAGCGGTTGTCTATCTGGGGCTTCCGAAGCCTCTGAGAAGGTTACATATGCCTTCTCTGATCCACTATTGCCAACACTGAGTACCTATCATATCGCTCGAACCAAGATGGCGACTGATACGTCTGTTGAACTAACCAGCTTTCCTTAAGCCTATGATACGACCTCTCTATAAATTCGACAATTGTTCATAACGCCGTTGAGTACGTCTGAAAGGCATCTTTGTACACAACTTGCAGTATCAAATTAGAAAATTCAGTTCCAATTGTCCGTCAGTGAAAACACCTATTGTTTGAAATGTTGCAGGATGAGTCGTTCTCATGTGCGTTGAATAAGCTTTTATCATAGATGCTGACAGTTTGAACATTTACGTAACTCCTAAAACGACATCTACATGCCGAATTTCACGGCTGTTGCTCAATTTTTTATGGGTGCATATATATATATAAATATATATATATATATATATATATATATATATATATGCAACAGAGTGTATATTACCAGTTTTGAATTAAAGTAAATTGATATAAAACGTAAAGATACCAAACTGTGCATGTATTTTTTTATTCTCTTTTAAGTTTCATATTGTATTATTATACTGTATTTATAGCTTATCGGTTTTTAATGTGGTTGGCGCAGCATATCCTCAATTTGAATTGTGTACTATAAAACTTAAATCAAGAACCCTTTCAAGTTATTTCATATATTCTGAATAAAAGGCGTAATACCTAGAACCACAGGTCTTTCATGGGGAACAAGGGAACAAGCTAAAAGAGGAAATTTTAAATACTTTTATATGTATTGTGAGAAAAAGAGGGCCCAAAATCTAAAATTGGGTTTTGCAAGGAGGAGGGTATAAATTAAGTTCTGGATGACAAGATTAATCTGTTACGCCATTGATTTGCATATTTGATATTTTTAGTGTTTTTATCGTAATTTATATTATTTCTCTTTGCAGGTGATAATTCCTTTAAATGGCGATGAGGAGAATCGAGACATTGACAAGAGATATTTGGCAGCATTAGCGAAAAATGGACGTCTTCCAAAATTCGCCAGCGCCCAAAAGAAGGACCAATCCCAAAGTTCTGAAAAGGAAGATACTGAGGATGAAGACTCTAAAGAAGTTGACAAGAGACACGTAGGCGCTTTCCTTAAGACACATGGTAAACCCAATTGGAATCGTTATGGAAACCAGGAAGGTAAAAGAAATGTGGCTTCCATGGCACGCTTGGGACGATTGAATGCTATTCGGTTCGCCCGCCTCCAACCGTATAATGTTGGTGGAAAGAGAATGAGTAGTGAAGACACTAGTAACAACGATGAAGATAATGCAATTAATATTTTTGTGGATCCCGACTGCTTGGAAAGTGAAGAATCTGTAGATGATGCAGTGGATGATCGGCCCATATGGATGCAAAAGAAGCGTTACGTTGCTGCTTTGGCCAGATCTGGAAGACTCCCAATTTGGCATTCCCAGAGAATGTGGTGGGGAGGCAAAAGAGATGATTCTCGTCCTAATTATTCCAGTTCCAGGCTTGAAGATATTGATCATGGAGATAACACTCTTGATGACATGTCCTTTGTTGCATCAAAGAACAAGCGGTGCAAGAAATTTTATGAGGATCAGATGGAGAAGAGAAATATTGCATCTCTTGCCCGAAATGGAAAGTTGCCGTTTCGGTCAAATGTTTAACTAATTTATTTGAAACTGAACTATGTCATGTTGGTGTCATTTTATTCTTCAAATGTTCGGAATTTTTAAAAGCTTAATGAAACCTTGTTTTAATTCTAATAAAATAAACCTAAAGCGAGATGACTGATAAATTAAAAACATATGAGAGGCAGCAAAATTATATCAATATACTTCATACGATAAAAACATAAAAATCATAATAGAATGATTTCGTATCGGTTAAATATATAAACAGATTTTTTAAAGGTTTTGTATCATAAGTTTGAAATTTTTGTAAAACAAAACTAATACAATACTTTATTGTTAGTGACAAAATTTCAAGAATTAAAGAGCAGCAATGTATTTAATGAAGGAATGAATTCTTAATTAGCACTTAAATGCTTGAAGAAACGCATGAGCATATAAATTACACGCACAAAATTTTATTACCATTCATTCTTATCACCACAGTACCGTAAAGTTTACAGTAAAATGAGTTACATAAAATTAATACCCAATATAAATTTTATTCATAAATTTAATGCCTAAAATCTTTGCATGTTACTTATGAAAATCAAAGTATTGTATATTGTCATAGAAATATATAGCTGTAGGTTTATAGTATACGCAAAGTACTTTTGCCAATAACTTGCATTAAATATATTTATTCACAAGAGGAATTTGTGAACAAGCACATGAAGTAAAATTATATGACTTTTATCAGTGTGCATTAAAGGAAAATTAAAATATTATTTTGTTCTTGTTCAATCGTAATTATATTTTTGTTTTTTGTTTAAAAAAACGCGAAGATATACATATTTCATTTGAAAAAATTATTTGCATATTAAATTTTAAATGCATTAGAAATTTCAATATGTGTAGTTATTGTATTTAAAACCTAATTTAAATATTTCATTAATTTGAACTAACAGGGTTTCATTGCTATTTATATATGTTGTAGTAATGGTCTTTGATGACTTACGGTACTTAACCATTAAACGATGTAAATGTGATTGCTGTTTAACTCATCCATTCTTTGAGACACTTGCATATGTTATTTTGTAACTAGATGTAGATGAAATTAGTGAGCCTTTTGTCAATAAAGTATAAAGGGCGTGCTGTATGTATTTTTTATTTCATATAGTTAAATGATGTTTTTGATTACTCCCAAATTACTTTATTCGCCATTCTACATTTTCAATCATCGGCATTCGACATTACTTGGGAAAACAAGCAGAATGCGAGAAAAATAAATACGAGTGTCTGCTAGATAGCAGAGACGCATCGAACTTCCCCACCTCAACCTCAAAGGGTGCAATTTGGCGCACCTAGCAAACCCATAGGGTTTGCTTTAATCTCCCTTCAAATAAAAAAAGATTTGGGAAATCATAGAAAAGTGAAGTTAGCATGATAGAGATTCACTGGGATCGTAGTGGTGCACATTAGACAGAATTAGGACAAGTCCCAATTAAGTCATAGCGTGTCGCCTAATTTGGAATATGGAGAACAAAAATTTTCTCCATTCCCTAACTTCTTCTATTACCTCGTCTTATAAATGAACTCGTCCCCAGACTCGACCTCTCATCAGTAGCATTCCGAAGTTTTTGAGGCCCCAAGCGAACTTTCACAAAAAGGCCTCATCTGAACAATGAATACAGTAGAACGTCACACATCCGAAAATTGGTAATCCGAAAAATCGATTATCCAACAGTTTAATTAATTTTTTTTTTTTTTACGAGTTCAAGATAATAATAATAATAATAATAACAAAATGCGGATTCATTAAAAGATTTACATATATGTTAGTCTTTTCACTTTAGGTAATGGAATAGAATTTGCATCTCCCCCCCCCCCCCCCCCCCCCCCGAATCAATAATATTCTGGAGGTATTTGTGCTATATAAAATACTTCCGTGTTCGAAACTACCTTGTCCCAAAGGATAATACGACCCCCCGACAAAACGCACCATGGGAATTATAGTATCATGATTTCAATATACTCAACTTGAATTCGATAAACATTCGCTGTAGCCAAAACGTTGCAAAAAATGACACTATAAACTGATGCTTAATAATAAGATGTAGAATTATATAAAATACCAAGAAAACGTTGGATTAGGCAGAATGTATACTGCACTAATTAGTCTTTAAAAAATGCATAAGTCCAATAAAAGTAATGTATAAAATTTTGAGGCTCTCTGAAAACATAAGGCCCCAAGCGGTCGCATAGGCTGCTTGGCCCTCGAGACGCCCCTGCCTCCCATGTTATGCATAGCTGCAATTACGGTGTAGTACACCACTTTCCTTGGCACGTGTATTTTTCCTCTGAAACCAGTAGTGAATAATCCTGGAGTAGTTATAAGCTGAGTACTTCACATATACTTTTAGATTTATCTCTTGAATACCGTTATATTTCTTCAGCTGATCTTGGGTAAGTGGTTTTAACACTTTGCAACACAGTTGAAAAGGGTTTATAACTTTGTTCATTTATTCTGTCTGTCTGTCCTTTCGCACGATAACTGCCTTAAAAATGAGTTGTTTATTAAAATGAAATTTTAGCATGTTGTTGAGACAGGCTATGGGACATATGGGAATGTACATGAATAATATCACCCAATCAGTTTTGGATTGAACCCGGGTTGAAAAACTGAAATGCATTGAACCTTATGGGACCTAATTTTTCAAATATTTTTAAGCGAATTTAAAATTCACAAATTGCTTGGAAAGTTTTAGGAAATATTCAAATTATCCCATAAAATATATAGAAAAGATTTCAGCAAAATATGGTCGGTAGTTTTTAAAATAAAAATTAAAATAATTACTACACCCATATAATATGAAGAGATCACGTGACCCACTTCAAAATAAAATATGGCATCCATATTTTTTTCTAGAGTTCAAAGCGTGATTTTTAAAGTTTTTTTTAATTTATATTCAGTATTGCATTCGTCCTAAAACCGCTTTATTTTTCTTAATTTCTGTGCATCTATATCCTGCGCCAGCGAAATTACAATGTTTTTTAATTTAAACGATCATCAAACTTTGATTATGTCTACAACGAAGCCTAATTTTAGTGGATGCAGAATGTAAACAAGTCATTGTAAATTTGAATTGTATAAGAATTGCTGAATTTTTTCACGCAAAATTATTAATAAATCTCTGGAATAATTACTCTGAGGTCTGGTATAAATGTGTATCAATGAAATATTCACTGCTTTTACATAGTGAACCAGACGATTTATATTTTGATGACGTCATTTGAATAAAGCTCATTGTCTTTTCGATAAAGTTTCAAGTTTTCAAGTAAAATAAATTATCGTAGGTGTGTGATAATTAAAAATTTATCACCGCTAAATGTATCGCATTTTGCATTTCAGTTGGAAAGTGTTTCATATTCAATGCTTTATGCATGATTGATCTTTCTTGGTAAATAATATAGTAGTGATGCATTATTAGTTTGGATAATTTTAAACCCTACTAAAATTCGGGGCAGGAACAAATAGTACGGGTTTCTTAACATTATATAATGAAAAAAAAGTCAGTCTAAAAATAAACTATAAAAAGTATTTTAACAAATAGGGTGGGATATCAAGACTTTTATGCAGGTGTATTGAATAATGAAGCATAGTTACCAATGTTTGAGAGACCATTATTTTGGAGTTACAAATTAAAGAGATATTCATGCAGACTATATACATTTTCAAAATAAATTTATTTATGACCTGCGCTCTGGATTCTGTATACAATTTTTTGTACGAATAAGATAGAACAATAATTCGGGGGTGTAAACACGTGCTGGTCAATAAGGTTCAGGGCCCAACTTAGTGTAACTGGGGCCCGGGGAAGACATTCTTCACGTTACCCTTCACCCCTTGACATATATGAAATGCACAAAAATATTTTCTCAAAACATATTTGCATTACAGAAAAGTTTATGCAAAATGAAGTTCTTACATAATTTAATGATATTTAAATTATTGGCAAACTTTTTCACTATAGTCAAGAAGCCAACATGCTTTAGATCTTGAATGAGTGCGGCATCCCCTCTATATGACTAAAATTAATCTTTTCATTGGAAAAGCCTATTTCACTGGGACAAATGTTTTTTTCAGAAACCTGACGTTTATTTTTCGATGCTCTATGTGCTCAATTTTGGGCCACTATGGCAAGGGGGCCCGAAGCAGCTGCCCCGCATGCCCCTGCTGCGTTTGTCAGGCTCTGGTAAGGTTTCCGTAGTTCAAGTACTTACCTATATATATAATGCAAAATTTCCAAGTTACAGGCCAAACACATGTCATCATTTCAACTTGGATCTTAATTAACGAATAAACTAGTAAAATTAAATAATTAATAATGCAATAAACTATTTAATATTAAATGAAAAGTGAATTTAAAAGTTGAGGAGATCTTTGGATAAAATGTTCATCAAGCTGGATATATCCAATTTATTCCCTTTCTCTTGATAAGAGTTCAAAACAACAACATGATTTAAGCCATGTTGAGTCAACGTTCAATTTTTCCAAATAGTACTAAAATCTAATTAGCATTAATTAATAATAATAATCAGCACCGGAGGAGTTTACAAGTGACTTGTCTATCAAATGTTGCGAAATTTCGTCAAATGGTGTTTGAGCTAGATTGGATACATCCACACAGACGCCACGTTAGAAACAGTTTTTCGTGTTCTTTTTTATTTGACATGTGCAGATCCGTCAAAAACTCGGGTTCCGATTTCGACACGATTTCAATAGCATACTTCCCCTACACATTTCGATGTATTGTAGGGAAAGTAAAAATTATGTATTATTTCTCCACGATTTTGATCAATTTTACATGAATCTTCATCCGCTATTTAATATCTGAGAGCAATTTCATAATATTTTTGTTTCCTTCTTATAGTAGCTGCAATAGTGATCACAAGGCCGTAACGAGGGGTTAAGCAGGGAGGCAGCCGCCATCACAGGGTCGCCGAAATTGAAGTTTTTATTATCTCTCAAAATTAAAAACTCTGATGTAGGCAGCACATCACTTACCTTATATAATGCAATGAATTTACTACTTTTACAGTCAAAAAATAATGTTAAAGATCCACGGTACTGAGTTTTTATCATTGAATTATACATTTGGCGATTTTCCGGATGACAGCATGTGAAACTATTTCAAAGTACCCAAATAACTTATATTTCGCGCAACTCTACATAAACAATTGTTAATATTGATAGCATCCTCAATAAGCTATATGATTTACGAAACATTACTTTCCATATGGCTTCATTTTTAGCAATTTGGCGAAATTTTTGTCACTTTGGCAACAATTAAAATAGTCGGTACGTTAGCGACGTCTCACTAAATTTTTCGCCTATATCTCGCCAAGCGTTATGGACGGAGAAATGAGTTATTCTTATAGCAGATAAATGACTATTGGCGTCCAAATATAAAAGTATTACCCAAAGTATCTTTTCTCATGAATGGAACGAGTTAGATCCACGAGAATGATGTCATCAAATTCATTGCATGATATTACATATGAAAAGTGAATATATTTCCCAATAGTTAATATATTTTTTATTTTATGTGATTTGTTGATACACTTATTTAAAAAATGTGCAACATCTCGAGAACGGTTCATGCTAGAGTTCTAAAGTTTATGTCAATCGTTTTCTAATGAAAAATTACACAATAAATGACTATTTACGTAACTTTATTATAGGTTTTGTCTTTTTTATGATTTCACTCGAAATTTTAGAGGTGTTTTGAACATTCGATTGGCTTTAAAAACAATAGGCTTCCAGTATTCACGGATTGTAATTTTTATACTAAATTTGGTTCGAATCGTTCTTGATCATTCGTTCTTGAGATATCGTCTCCAGACTCACTGACTGACATACACACACACACACATCATCTCAAAAACGTTTGGATCGTGTTCAGGGATGCTTGAAACGTGCTCTCCGTCGGAAGCACGAATTCGAATTTTCGACCCCCGTCACAATATTTTCCTTATACATTATACTATGTATATAAGGAAAGTAAAAAATTAAACTGTTTGATAAATTTCTCGTTTTCGAGTTTCCCTTCTTCGCACCACAGGAACTATATAAAAACATGAAATTGGGTTCACTTGTAGAAAAATGTCTGGAGAATAAGCTGAAATAAACCGTTTTTCGAGTTAAATTTTAGTTTAAGAATCATTTAATGTCAAAGTCAAAATATTTAAGCTGTGAGTTCGCGTCTTGGACAGTCTAACAATAGCAAGCCCACGAATATTTGTAGGCATGTACCGACATAGCGGAATTTTCATAGGACGGAGCCCTTTTTTAATTCCGATATAGTTTACGAGTTATGCATTTTTAATGTAGTTTACCTTTTATTCATTTCTGAAGTGAAAAATGTTCTTCTGTATCGACACGTCCATCGAGTTTCTCTGTCTCGTATCGTAAAAAATATAACATATAAAAATATGAAATTTAGTACATTTGTAGAGAAATAATATAGAAATACGGTGAAATAAACAGTTTTCAGATTGAAACTGTAGTTCGGCTTGAAATAGCTGCGAGCACCAGCGAATTACGAATATTCGGGGAGCTTAGCGAGCGCAGGGCTGAATCCTCTAGTAGTTAAAAAACTAAAAATTGTTTTAAAACAAAGCACTGTATTTTTCTCAAAAATTAGTTTTAGAACCTGGCCGTTAAAATAAATACACAGTTTTCGTAATTACACAATATAAACACAATTTTAATAACTTATCATCTCACAACTAGAAATCAACTCGAATTAAGCAATAAAATAATTTTAAAAAATGCCTTCAGGAAATTAGAATATGTTAAACTGCTTCCATCTTCGATTCAAGCCGACACCTAAATTGATGCAAATTGATAGCAGCTTCATAAATGCAATTGATAAAATTGCGAATTGATAGCAGCTTCATGGAAGCATATTAACTTAAATAATACCATATACCTTTCGCAAAGCAAAAACTTTTAACTTTGAACATTAAAGAAACTTGTTAATTTTCATGTATTGCAAAGTCCACTTTGACAATACGAGCTTACAATTTCGTCTCAGCTCAACGCTATAGAGCGCTGGCTGGCCAGTATGAAGATCCGTGGTTCGACTCCCGGTTAGGGCAGTAAGGTTCTTTACAACATTGAAATTTAAAATACGGTAGAAAAACACTTGTGAAATAATACTTTCTTTGGGAATTTATCACTTTTATTAATTTTATTACAATTTTATACTAGAAGAGATTACTTAAAAGATTAAAATATCCATTTTGGGGGGAGGAGATGAAAGATATTTCATAAGGCAAGGATAATTGAGTCCTGCTGCCAAGAGAAGGATACCTTTTGTGAAGTAATTTATAATAAAGACTTATATGAAAGAAACAGTACCTTATTTGTTTTAATGGCCAAATAAAGCCAGTACCCACAGTCCGTCAAGACTGTCTGAGCTTGGATAAAAGCTGGATTTTGATTTTCTACACCAGTACAATATTTACTCATGTTTTTACTTATACATATTACCATGCATTTGATTTAGACGAAGAAAGTAGAAATATATTTTTATTTCATACAAACGACGGTTGAATTTACGTAATTGTGAATACTTTAAATTCCTTAATCATAAACAGTTTTAAATACATAATTATATTCTATAAGGAATGCGTTCGCCTTGCAAATACAAGCATCCATGGACCACTTTTGCCCTTTTTAGCGCTCTGCACATAATACCTGATATGCAGTGGCAACACGAAAACACACAAATTTGTGAACCTCTATAGACAAATTCAGTCTTAAAACGGAATCGGCACTAAATTTCACAAAGATTGAGGTCAGACTTCACGATTCGTCTATGGCCAAAACCAAACATTAATTTTTTCAGAACCCGCCTAATGGAGATGGTCCATAAGCTAGGATAACACTAGTATCGATGTTGGTATCTGTATCGGTATATATAATGTGAGCGTTATTCTATCTTTTGGAATGCCTCCATTAGGTGGGTTTCTGTGAGCATATATTTTCTAACTTAAAAATTTATTGCAGTTCGAGTTACTTTATTAAGTTATAAATTTAATGAAATTTTAACTAAATCAGACTTCCAAAGTTCAAATTTTGCAATACCTACTTTGCAATGATAAGTTAAATACAACGTTTTTAAATTGGTAGAATTTATTTGTTGGTAGAATTTATTTGATGTCATTATCACTAAAATTTTGCTTCCCGAGATCTGGGCTTTATGCATTCGTAGCATCTTTCAGGGATTAAGAGGTTTTCTTATTTAATAAATTGCTTTAAATAACTAGTTTCAAATAGGAATTAATATTAAAACCTTTTTTTACACTACATATTTTTAGACTACTTTTTTGTCAATTTAAGAAATAAAACACGTTTTTTTTCTCGTCAATTTAATATTGATACATTTCCCCCCAAAATATTCACAATATGAAAGCAAAGCATTGCTTAGATTTTGATGTGAATAACATCTATGGTTGGGGTCTGCCTGAAATTGGAGCTTTACGAAAAATGTGAAAACTATGGGCGTTTACGTTCCCGAACTTAATAGATGAAAATGTAAATAATTTTGTCCAAAATATAGTACCATTTCCGTACATATAGAAATTTTTTTAATATTTTATTATTTTGAACCTTTTCTTTTCGAAGAAGTAAAAGTTTCAGTCCGAGCGAGTTTTTAGCCTCTCTTTGCCTACTTTTAAAATATAAAACTATACACTTCTTCGAATCTATAAAGGATAGATATAAACAAGAAGCGACATAAATGTTCTCCGTAGTAAATCCAAGTTCTAGATTAATAATTTGTTTTTACAATTATAATTTTCGAGGAATCGTCGTATCCGGTTAAGAAGATTAAAAATTTTCCGTTTCAAATTTATAATGCTTATATTTTCTAAACAAAAAATGGTAACTATGTACTACAATAGGTAGTCTGCAGTCCTTTGAAAGTCCTACAAAGATATATAATTGGATTTTAGAGTTCTCAGTTTTTGAAATGTATTGATAATAATTTCGATATTTTAATATTTTGAACTATTTTGAAAATGTGGTTCTAATTTCGATATTACAGTATTGTGAACAATTTTGAAAGGGTGATTCTAGTTTCGATAATTTAATATTATTACTTTCCTTATATACATAATGTATAAGGAAAGTATTGTGACGGGGTCGAAAATTCGAATTCGAGATTTCGACGGGAAAGTACGTTTCAAGCATCCCTGATCACGAATCAAACATTTTTGAAGTGATGTCTGTGTGTGTGTGTGTGTGTCAGTGAGTCTGTGGAGACGATAACTGGCGAACGAATGGACCGATTCGAACCAAATTTGGTACAAAAATCACAATCCGTAAACACTAGAAGCCTATTGTTTTTATACGCAATCGAATGTTCAAAACCCCCCTAAATTTTCGAATGAAATTTTGAAAAAATCGTCAAAAAATCAAAACCACAAATAAAGTCACGCAAATAGACATTTGTTATGTAAATTTTCATTAGAAAACGATTGGCATACATTTTAGAACGCTAACATGAACCGTTCTCGAGATATTGTACATTTTTCAAAAAAATTATCAAAAAGTCATATAAAATAAAAAAAAATATTTCCTATTGAGAAACATGTTCACTTTTCGTATGTAATACCATGCGATAAATTGAATGACATCATTCTCGTGGATCTAGCTCGTTCCATTCATGAAAAAAGATACTTTGAGTAATACTTTTGTATTTGAACGCCAATAGTCATTTATCTGCTGTAAGAATAACTTATTTCTTAGTGCATAACGCTTGGCGAGATTTTGGCGACGAATTTGGCTGAATGTCGCCAACTTGGCGACTTTTTGAAATGTTGCCAAATTAACGAAAATCTCGCCAAATGGATAAATATGACGCTAAATCAATGAAAATGACGACTCATTGTCGAAAATTCAATATCTTGGAGAGAATATTAGTATCTACTATAAGAAAAACCTATTTTTTACTGTAAAAGTAGTAAATTCATTACATTATATAAGGAAAGTCATGTATTGCCCACATCAGATTTTTTTGAGTTGTACTGGAAATGTAAAAAACGATATATTACCCACAAAAAAATATCCTATTCACGTAAAAGCATTTCGGTTCCATAAACTGAAGCCACCATAGACGTAGATTTGAAAAATTATTGGGGTTTCAAGAAAATTTAAATCGAATGAACATGCTTACAAGGATTCAACATAAGGATGAACATGCTTCAAAGGATTTAAGTATAATTTACATTTTATTCAGTCAGACTATCAAGGCATCTAAAATGCAAAAATGAAACAAATTATGGTTAAGTGCAGAATAATATTTCTTTTATCCAGATAATTATTTATTTTATTTATTTCGCCTTTGAAGGCACAAAATTATTATATATAATACACTGATACTGTGTCAATTTCCAACTAAATTATCTTTATAAAAGTAACAAAAAATGTAAAATTTATTTTTAGGTATTTTTACCAATGTTCAAAATATCAACAAATTTCTCTTTAAATCATTTTTAACACTTTACAACATAGGTGAAAAGTGTTTACGGCTTTGTTCATACTGTCTGTCGTGTTCGCACGATAACTGCCGTAAAAATGACTTTATCAAAATGAAATTTTAGTATGTTGTTCAAACGGTCTGTGGGAACTATGGGAATATAAATGAATAATATTACCCAATGAGTTTTGGACCGAACCCGGATTGAAAAAATGAAATACGTTGAACCTTGTGGAACCTAATTTTTCAAACATTAAGTGAATTTAAAATTCACAAATTGTTTCGAAAGTTTTAGAAAATACTCAAATTATCCCATAAAAAATATAAAAAAGATTTCAGCAAAATATATTCGGCAGTTTTTTAAATAAAAATTAAAATAATAATTACATCCATATTATATGAAAAGATCACGTGATCCATTTCAAAATAAAATAAAATGCATTCATCTTGTGTTAAAATCGTGATTTTTAAAGTTTTTTTAATTTATATTTAGTGTTATATCCGTCCAAAAACCGCTTTATTTTTGCTTAATTTTTGTGCATCTATATTCTGAAACAGCGTAATTACAATATATTTGAGTTTAAATGATCATCAAACTTTGATTATTTCTTCAACGGAGTCTAATTTTCTTTTATGGAGAATGTAAACACATCAAGCTCTAATGAGTTGTACAAGAACTTCTGAATTTCTTTAATGCAAAATTATTTAGCTCTGAAGTCTGCAGTATAGTTGATATGAATGAAACATTCATTGATTTTACTTAGAGAAGCAGACGATTTCATAGCAGACTTCTTCGATGAAGTTTTAAGCATAGAGTTAAATTACTTTTACCTCTATGGTTAAACCACCTCCAAAACTTTACCTCCATGGGTAAAGTAAGTAAAGTAAGTTTTAAGTTAAATAAATTATTGTAGTTTTGTGACGGATGAAAAGGATTACAATAAATGTGTATGAAAGAAATATTTACTGCTTTCTCATAGAGAGCCATGCGATTTATAATGCAATGACATCATTTGAATAAAGTTCATTTCTTTCGTTGAAGTTTTCAAATATAATAAATTACTGTAGTATTGTGATAAATTTAAAAATATTACCGCTGAATATATCGCATTTTAGAGATGTTTAAATATAATTGCATTGCAGTTGGAAAGCTGTTGTTGTTGAGACCCAGACCGTCCGACCTACCAGAAAGGTGCAGTTGGAAAGTGTTTCATAATCAATGCTTTATGCATGATTGGTCTTCCTTGTTGAGTTATATTCTTGTCTTCCGAATACAATAAACAGTTTGAAGGGTAAATTCCTATGCACACTTTATATATATAGTAAACAGGCAATGAGTAATAAAATACTTAATTGGTAACAAGCAAAATTTATGCATATATATGCGTACATTTTTCAATTGAATACGAGCAAAAATATTAAGGGTTCAAGGAACCCACAATGAAATTATTTGGGGTTCAAAAAATGTCTGGAACTCACGAAGTTGGTTCTGCTGGGAGCCACTGCTAATTTTTGTTTTTTGATTGAAATTTGCTTTTTTATTTTGTCGCTAAAAATTATTTGAGTTTGTAATGAATTGTTGAAAAATACCTTTAGACAGAATTAAATAAAGCAATAAAAATAAATATGAGAAACATACACTGGCGGAAAATAAAATCCCAACACCAAGAAGGAGTTGTGCTAGATAAACGAAATTTTGGGAGGCGCGTTTTTGGACATGAAAGAGGACGCCTATTCAAATTTCGCATTAGACGAATAAGAGTGGCGCTATTAGCGCCACTATGATCATGCAAATCACGTTTGCTTTAAATACGCGATGTAAACTTCGTGAGCGTTATTTATCGTCCGGATTGGACGTTGTGAACTAGGTTTGAGTCAAGAATACCTTTAAAGAGACGAAGAAGGCAGTATCAGCAGCTTAGTGAGTTTGAACGAGGCCGTAGAATAGGGCTACGAGAAGATGGATTTTCCTTCCGCGATATTGCAGAAAGACTTGGCAGGGATGTATCCACTGTGCATGATTGTTGGCAGCAGTGGTCACGGGAAGGCACTGTCTCAAGAAGACCGGGGTCCTGCCGCACACGGATCACTACTGCGAGGGAAGACCGCCGCATAGCTGTGGTGGATCGTACTGCATCTGCAGCAACAATTAGAGCTTCTGTTGGCCTCAGAGTGGCACAGCGAACTGTAAGAAATCGATTACTTGAGGGACAGATCCGAGCCAGACGGCCTGTAGCGTTCATAGCACTAACTCCGAATCACTGCCATCTGCGACGTCAGTGGTGTCAAGGTAGAGCTCAATGGAGGGCGGAGTGGAAATCTGTTGTATTCTCAGATGAGAGTCCGTTTCTGTCTTGGTGCCAGTGATGGTCGTATGTTGATAAGAAGGAGGCCAGGTGAGCACTTGGAACCAAGCTGTCTGCGGCGTAGACACACTGGACCTACACCAGGAGTTATGGCCTGGGGAGCCATTTCCTATGACAGCAGGAGCACTCTCGTTGTTATCCCAAACACTTTGACAGCAAATTTGTACATCAGAGTGGTGATTGAACCGGTAGTGCTGCCATTCATGAACAGTATTCAAGAGGGTGTTTTTCAATAGGATAAAGCTCGTCCTCATACCGCTGCTGTCACCCAATGTGCTCTACAGAGTGTCGACATGTTGCCTTGGCCTGCGAGATAACCAGATCTTTCTCCCATTGAGCACGTATGGGAGATTATTGGAAGACAAATTCAGATTCATCACAATCAGCATTAACCGTTGCTAATTTGACTGACCAAGTGCAACAGGCATGGAACTCCATCCCATAGAACGACATACGACACCTGTACGACACAATGCATGCACGTTTGCAAGCTTGCATTCAAAATCGTAGCGACTACAGCGGTTATTAATGTACCACCATTTCACATTTGAAATAGCTCTTCTCGCGCATACTTTAACCTGTGACCTTGAAACTTTAATCAAATAAATATGTTCGTTCGTTACTAATTCCCCCGTGGTGAAGGGGCGCCTACGCACCACGTCCACAAGACCCCTCCCCCCCCCCAGGGTATCCCATGGCGAAGGGGAGAAGATTTGCAGCTTCACTTTTATAGAGGCTCCCCGAAGGGCGGAAGTCTGACTTGACCTCGACATGACAACATCCATGCCCGCTGGCGGGATTCGAACCCGCAACCCGGCAATCCAGCGATCAAACGGAAACTCATGCCCCTGACCGCTCGACCACCGGATCGGCAAATAAATATGTTACTTACACAATTGCTTTGCCTAAATTTCATTCCTCTAAACTAATTTCTTCTTGGTGTTGGGATTTTATTTTCCGCCAGTGTATATAAACGTTTCTTAAGCCTGCTTATAATTTAAAAATACTATCTTACATCATATTGAAAACATCATATTTTCAAACATCAACATTGATTACATCATATTTTCATATTGAAAAATTGTTTTATGAAATATGTGTATTTAATGAACTGTACTAAAATAAACGTATACTAAAATGCACGAATTACAAGAGCGGATGGCTGAGCCTCTTCTGCTCCCCTAAACAATTTTGGCTAAAAGAGATCGCATGCTTTTGTACTTTCTACAGAAAAGACAAAGTGGTGACCATAATTTTTTTCTCTGTGACTCATAAATCACTTGTCTAATTAAAGACACTTCCCTTTTCAAGGAACTTCCCTGGACTTCAAATGTTTTTCAGTATTTTTCTAACTTCCGACTGCATAGTGAAGAAAACCGGTTTTGTCTGGAAAATTTGTACTACAAATGATCTGCACCCGCCAGATACAAAATACCTATCTCCGAATTTCCTCAATGAAAAAAAAAACGACAATGTATGGGGACTTGCTTGACCCTGGGCTATAGATAGCCTTCTGGTAGATCCTCCATAGATTATACACTGTAGCATTGTCCTTTCCTTAGGCGGCTCATTTGTGCTTGAATGGAATTTCATCGACAAAAAACCATTGCCCCCGTTCATAAATGATTTTGCATGAGCGTCAAGGATTTTGTTTCACCAAAGAGAATTGTTATTTCCTAGTGGACATTAACAGAAAATTAAAAGAAAAATATTTTTAAAGTGAAATTTATAATGAACAAAATCCTTCCAATTTGGAAATTTTCCGAGCGATTACCAACTTTTCCGACTCGGGGGGGGGGGGGGCGGGAGTTAACACCCTCCTACTCTCCACCCCCGGTATATGTTCCTGGGCCCATGATTAAAGTTTGTAGAGGAAGTCCATGATAAAAGTTTGTAAAAGGGGCCCATTATAAAAGTTTGTAGAGGAAGCCCATGATAAAAGTTTGTAGAAGGGGCCCATGATAAAAAGTTTGTAGAATAAGCTCATGATGAAAGTTGGTAAAGGGGGTCCATGATGAAAGTTCGTAAAGAGGGCTCATAATAAAAGTTTGTAGAGGAAGCTGATAAAAGTTTATAGAAAGATCCCATGATAAAAATTTGCAGAGGGGGCTCATCATAACAGTTTTTGAGGGTCCGACAATTTGTATGGGCGGTCCTGCTCCTTGCAGGAGCTCCCATCCCCTGTATATGCCACAGTTGTTCAGTACGGAGTTGTATAACTAATTTTCAGCTTTCACTAATTATCTAGTTTTGGTTAAAATCTTGATATGATAAGGAAAAATGAAAGGGATAAAGCACATTCGAACACCAAAGAGTTAAGATATACGATGAAAATGAGAATTTCCCCCGAATTTAATTAAAATTTGCATAGCCATAGGTACCATCATGATTGTAATCAATTCATTTTTATATTTCTTTTCAAACACTTGATGGTTCCAAAAATAATTAGAAGTCAATATCTATGCATCAATTCAAATAATGGTTCCTAATAAATAAGCATTTCTTTCAGTCTCTTCCAGAACCTCCTCCACCTGGAATATTCGAATTTAGCTTCGACTCCCGTGGAGTAGAGATCCAACAAAAGATAAATCAAAGATCGTCTTTTGGTGTAATTAATTACTTTCCAAACATGTGGTCAACATTCGCCTTACCGGAAAAAAGCATATAATGAAACGTCCTACTAGTCATAAAAAGAAAACAAACAGATTGTTTACAGGGTCATTCCACGTGAAAACACCCATTTTAAGAAAAACTTGTTGCTCCATAGTCACGGATTTTTTTAAATTTTTACCATGGATACACATGGTAATAAAACCCCCAAATCTGAATTTATAATGTATATATCGCAATAATTGCCAAGATACAGGCATTTGAAAAATGGCCATTTTTGCCGAATGGCAGCCATCTTGGATTTTGCACCAATGTTTATAAATGTAATAGCTTGAGAACTAATGGTTCAAATTAAATAATTCTGGTACTAATTTGAAGCTATTAATATCAGAAATATAAGTGCTATATCAAAAAATAAAAATATATATATTTTAATATTGTTATTACATGAAAATTGCAAAAATCACCTTCGGATGGATAGTCAAGTTTAATGGGCTATAAAAAAAATGGCCCCTAATATTTTTTTTTGAAACTTGGTACAAATATTAACTAATATGTGCGCTTTAAGTACAAAAAAAATTAGAAAGGTAATTTTTCTTATTACAGAGAAAAATAGCTATAAAACATATATACATTTTACCTGTGATGCTTTAATCATTTAAAAATATATATTTTTAAAAAATAAATAATGAGCAAAAACAAAACATAGAAATTTTTCTATGTTTTGTTTTAGTGTGCTTAAAGCACACTAACTAGTATGTGTGCTTTAAGCACAAAAAAAATTAGGATGGTAATATTTAATTTAATGACTAAAGAAATACTGTTATATGTATAGGAAATCAATGTAAAATTTCTGGGGTGCTGAAACATTCTAATAAAAATCTTCCTAAAAACCATACAGTTATCCATTTTATATTTTATTTTCTTATTTCAAATTATGAAAAGATATTTTCTATATTCAGTAGAGCTGAAGATACCCAGTTTTTCCTAGTGGCCACTGGCTCCTAAACCAATTTCCTCTAATAGCAAGTATCATAATCTTTGGCACACATCTAAAGGTCTTGGCCATATATATAATGCATTTGGGCCATAAAAATACATGAACATAACATATACAAATAAAACACACACTAATTTCTAATTCATTGGGATGCATTGGTAATCTAAGAATTTCTGGAGATGGACAGTTATCACACCAGCTCACCATACTTTTCTGATTCAGTGCAATAAACTTGTTTCTTTTAACAATGATGTAATATATTCACTGATATGGATGACATGGAGCATGAGTTTAATATTTTGATGGTATATACAAACACGTACAGAATGAATAACTTTGTTTCCAACAGTTACATATTCTGTTGGATGTAATGTACAAAATTTGCATAGTATTTTTATTTCATTATGATTTTCTTTAAATGCAGCATATAATTCTTTTAAATTATGCAAAAGTAATCTCTTTTGTTTTAATATTTTCCCATTTTCACTTGGTATAGATATGCAATATTTTCTTCCTGGACACATACGACTGTTATAATAAAAACTAGTAACTTTTGTATAGTATCAAATTTAATTTAGCACTTATATCTCACTAGGCATTGATAACATCCCTTCTGTTTCTTTTAATTTTTCTTGTTTTTTTTTAACTAAATTCTCTGTAGTAATATAACATGTCTTTGTTTGTTGGACTATCCATGAATCTTGGACTAATTTTAAAATCTGCACGTTTTCTTTAAATGATGCATCTAAAGAAAACTTATTCAATAATTTTCCATCATAAACGTGCAATTTTGGCAAATAATATCTTGAATTTTGTAGCTTATTAATACTTTCAATACCCAATACTGTAGCAGTTTTAGTAGCAACGTGGCTACTTAATTTCTTAACATGCATATAACTAAGTTTCCTCTTAGAGCTAAATCTATTGAACTTTATTAGTGATAAATCCAAAAGTTCACAGCTTTTATTCAATTGTTCCATTACTATTGTGACTTCACTATAATCTGCATCATTGGTTATTTCCATGTCAGCAGTAGAAACCTCTGACTCACTAATTGATGAATGCGAGGAAGAATAACAAGACATGCAGAATTTTTTCCCCTGGAGTGAGTAATTCTTGATTTATCATTGACAGTCTGAGAGAAATTGGTTTTAGGGACTTAGTTCTGATTTTGGTGGTTTATTAAATAGATCACAAGTTTTCTGTCTTAAACTGCACCATTTCAGATATTCATCCTTGTGAACCTTGCATATAGTACCACTCAGAACACAAGTACAGGAATAAACAGGTAGGCTTAATTACACATTGATTTTCTTGCATACAAAACATTCAATTTTTATAGCAAGACAAGAACTAATCATGGAACATAAATAAAAGAAATAATAATTGAAGCACAATTCACTGATTTATTTGTTGAACATACTCAGCTCTGAAAATTTGAGCAAAAATGAGCTCTGAAAGGAATAAGTCACCCAGAAATGTAATATTGTATCTTACTTTAAATTCAACCTAAGAGAAAACAAATGATGCAGTACAAGTAATAATTTCAGGAACTGACAACTGGTATATGTTAATTGCTATTACTTATATAACAGAACTATGAGTATTAGAGTTGAAACATTGGAGGCTATAGGCAGCTGATGTCTTATGTACACAAAGACCAGAAACAGGTGTTTTTAAATGTTCCAGAAATAATATTGGTGCTGTAGGATAATTTTCTTCTCCAATAGCTTGTTTGTTTATGTTTAGTTTGTTGCTCCTGTTTCAACTGGATAGGGAATATTGCCTAGTGTTTCCTTTGGAGTTGGCAGAAGGCTAAAGATATGTTTTGGTGATCAACATGCTGTAGTTCTGTTTAATTTTTTTTTTAATTTTAATGCTTTTCATGAAAATGAGTGTTTTATATTATCTAATTACAAATTATTTTTTGTGGAAATAACTATATGTATGATGTAAAGCTTCAGCATTAAGTGATATTTGTTATTTATAACCAATATGCCAAAGATTATTGTACTTACTGCCTCTAAAGTGAAATTGGTTTAGAAGCCAGTGGCCACTAGGAAAAAATGTGCACCTTTAGCTCTACTGAATATAGAAAATACCTTCTTAAAATTTGAAATAAGAAAATAAAATACAAGAGAGATAACTGTGTGGTTTCTAGAAAGATTTTTATTAGAATTTTTCAGTACTCCAGAAATTTTACACTGATTTCCCATACATATAACAGTATTTTTTTAGTCATTATTTAAATAAAATATTACCATTCTATTTTTTTTACTTAAAGCACACGTACTAGTTAGTGTGTAAAAAATGCCTATGTTTTATTTTTGCTCATTATTTGTTTTTAAAAAATATTTTTTTAAAAATGATTAAAGCATTGCATGTCAAATGTTAACTAAATGTATATATGTTTTAAAGCTATTTTCTCTGCAATAAGAAATATTACCTTTCTAATTTTTTTTTACTTAAAGCCCACATATTAGTTAGTATTTGTACCGAGTTTCAGAAAAAAATATTAGGGGCCATTTTTTTTTATAGCCCATTTAAGTTGTCCATCAATCCGAAGGTGATTTTTGCAATTTTCATGTAATAACGATATTAAAATATATTTTTTAAATTGTTTTGATATGGCACTTATATTCCTGATACTAATGACCTTAAATTGGTACCAGAATTATTTCATTTGAGCCATTAGTTCTCACGCTATTACATTTTTAAACATTAGTGCCAAATCCAAGATGGCCGCCATTTCGCAAAAATGACTATTTTTAAAATGCCTGTATCTGGGTCATTATTGGGATATATACATTACAAATTCAGATTTGGGGGTTTTATTACCATGTGTATCCATGGTAAAAATTTAAAAAAAATCTCTGACTACAGAGCAACACTCATCGGGTGTCCCCATATGGAATGACCCTACACCCTCAGGGCGTGTCCCTGCTGTTTGCTTTGGAGATTCTTCCAGGAAAAAAATTGTGCACTGCACAATGAGAAACTCTCAGTAACTGCTATAGATACAGATTGGCTTAAAAAATGTAGCCTTTAGAATATTGGGGGGGATCCTTGGAATATTATTGAATGGGGGGGGGGGGCTCGAGCCCCATGGGCCCATACAATTCTACGCCTATGATTCGAGTTCAAGGATGCTTGAAACGTGTTCCTCCGCCAAAAACTCGAATTTGAATTTTCGACCCCGTTACAATCATTTCCCTATACATTATACTATGTATATAGGGAAAGTTATATTAGGATAACATCATTTAAATTCGGAAAGCTAGAAAACCTCGGGAAAATGCACTATAACGCCAATAGATGGCATTAGTAATAAAAACTAGAATGTTCTTTAAATTAGTGGAGACCCGCTACGAAAACTACAAAATTTGAAGACATCGATAGATTAAAAATTTTATTATTAATCAGCGGATGGGTTTATGAAATTATTTTCTGAAGTGGTGTGTGATAGTATAAGCAGTTGCTGAAAAAATGAACGCTGGATAGCGCCTCAATTTTAATATATCGTAATATGAAACCCGGAGAGGTTTAAAACGCACGAACAGCATATATTTTAAAAAAATCATTAAAAGTTTTCTATTCTTTGTATGGACTTCGTTCGAAGTTTGTTTGACAGATAATTTTTTGATCTTTCTGATGGTGGTAAGATGGAAACTGTGTGATAATATTTTAGGTGGCTAAGGAATGGATTTGTATAAATATTGACCTAAATCGGGGTAAACGTATAATAACTAAAAATCTAATTCGAAATTTAAGAAAAATAACTAAATTTAACTTTTTTTTCCTAAACGAAATTTAAGTAAAACAAGTAAATGAATTTCCCGCTACAGACTGCCCTGAGAGAAAGGGAGGGGGAAATCTTTTTTTATTATATACGAACATTAATTAAAAGAATTGCTAAAAACTAGCTAATCCCACAAAACAAAATTACTACATTTATCCTCTGCACAGGAACTTAATTATTTATGAAAACATTATTTTAACTTTTGATATAATGCACAGCATGTATATTCGTACAGGTACAGCAAGAAATTAATCCATGCATATTTCTACATTTAATTCTTCAAAAGTTATATATTAGCATTTACTATATATCTTCAGTAATTTGAGACTGTACGCTTGGAAACTAATCCTTACTCCATAAAGAGTTCCTATGCGTATCTCGAAAGAATGAGCCATTGAATTTTATCCAAGCACGGAAATATGCAGTTGGTGAAAATAGGACTTCTTAGAATGGGAATTACTTTTCTCAAAGAATAGCATCCAAATATTTTAGATAACCGTGACAAGAATTTTCCATCTTTCCTCAACATATTATTCGCGAAATGGGGAAGGACCACCAGAAAGATTTATTTAATTCCAGAGTAGGAAGAAACGAATATTTTCAGAGTTATGCTTTAAATGCTTCAATATTTTCTGAAATAAATGCACTAATAATGTGATAACGCGAGTGCAAAATATTTTTACATACAAATTATCCACATTGTGATTACTTTTTAGTACGCTAACGACCGACAAGGCTTCCGAGGAAAGTCTTTAAGCACCCGCAATAACTCTGTAAGGAATGATCGACGAGTGTACATTTTAGGTGAAGAATTAAAAAAGTTAGTAAAACTGTGAGACCAGAAATTGATCTCACACTTTGGTGAGACAGTTTTATGCTTTTTATTTATTATGTCCAAAACGGCAAATAATACTGCCAGTCTGGATGGCGCCGGGTTTTACGGCACGTGAACCTTAAGTTCAGAAAACCATAAATTTAGGAGCGTCAAGGCAGAGGGGGCCGAACGAACCCTTACGAGGATGTGGAATTGTTCCATTGGATAAAGATTAACCAATGGAAAGTGGGCTTGGTACGTCACACTAAATGCTGCAAATGAAAGCAAAGGGGGGATTGACACCCCCGTAAAAAGGAGAGCCACAACCTGTGACCTAACAAGAACACTAGTCGAGACTTGGCAGATAACTTGGATCATGACTTGAGCAGATTTGTGCAATGAGTACAACTTCGAGACGATGACTAAATAACGACTTGTGCAGAGATACAAGAGTGATACGTGTGCGACATTATGATAGCACGATGACTAGAGATATAAAGTGTTCCGTAAATGTTCCAAAATAATAGCTAGATCTATTGATGGTGCAGTGCAACCAAGTACGAGACGGAGCCAAACACCACGAGTTATGGCCAGTACAAATTTCGGATGTCAGCATTATGATCAAAGTCCAAGACAAACATGGAGGTATGTGTTCCTCAAAAAGATATCTAGGTCTAAACAAATATATTAGGCCAGTTAGGTAGTCTCACATGTTCCCCCGCCAAAACTAATAATTAATTGTGTAATGAATTAATAAGTTGGAGGGTTATTGCGAACACAACGTAGTAGTAATGTTTAATAAATGTTAATTATAACCTTTAAGTCTTATCCTTTCATTAGTGTACCATAAAAACAAACTAGACAAAGCAAAATAGACGAAAAATGAGAATCACAAAGTTGTAGAGGATAACCTAATGATAGGGTTCGACATCATGAACACACAAAACGCGTGGATGAAAGTCAGTAAATTACATGTCAAAATGTCGTATCATCAGAGACTGTAACACGGTGAGACTCGAAATGCTCGTCAAGTAACCGGTAATATTCTTTCTCACATTCGACCGTTCATTGTTGCTGACCTTTTGATCAGGCCGTAGATTACATTCATGTTCATGCAAATGTTTATTTTAGCACTAATGACTACTCAGGAAAAATCACGGGACACATTTTATTCATTGAAAGTTTATAAAGGTAAACTATCTATAAGTTTTATTTTTTATTCTTTGAAAATATATCTTAAAGAATATTTTAAGTATAAATTTTATATAGTGTTAGTTACCTCAATGTTATTTGCCTAGTGTTATTTCCCTGTACATTAAAATGCTACACAAAAAAGAAGTGGAGGCAGAATTTCTGGAGGCCTCCAAAGGAAAGTCATGGAGTTTCCTCAGCAAGAACATTTCAGTCATTCCAGAGGCCCTTCGAGAAGCATTTGCCAGGTTCAGACTTCTGACTGGTCATGACTGTTTCAGGGCTCAACTCCATCGAATTGGACTTGCTGCTTCTCCGGATTGTATTTTATGTGACCCAGGACAGCCTGTGTCTGGAAAATATTTGGACGAGTGCCCTGCACTAATGACTTTTAATTCAATCATTGAGAAATACTGACGAGCTCGCTGTGTAATGGACTAGCGGCCCAAACTGCCAAACTAGAGGGAAACAACACCATTTACCTCAGTAATAACCCGACTAAAATTATCTTATTAAATTGGTTTTGATATGCTCTTCCTCAAGATCATGTGATGCTCACTTTACTATGGATTGACCTACATGTACATTCCTTGACGTTATTTAACGAATTTATTGGGGTGCTTAAGGACTTTCATGGAGCCCTGTATTTTGTTTTTCTTCAGATTTCTGAAATTAAAAAAATCTGATGTGAGCATCACATGTCTTTCCGAATATAATGCACTGAATTTACATCTTTCACGGTGAAAAAATGATGTATAAGATCTACGGTACAATGTTTTTAATGTTGAATTGTACAATTGACCCTTTTTCGTATGGCAATATAAACGAAGTACCCAATATTTCACGAAAATCTAAATTGACAATTATCAATATTTATAGCATCCGTAATATGCAATATAGTCCATATATTAAATTATTTTTATAATTAATTCATCTATTTGGCGTCATTTTCGATAACTGGGTTTAATTTTTGCAATGTTAACGATATTTTCGTCGTATATCTGTAGCGAAATATTGCCAAGTTGGCAATATTTCGCTAAAAGATTGGTAAAGATTGGCCAAGTTTGCCAAATTAATCAACAAGCATTACAGACAAACTGGAATACGAGCATTATATATGTATATATATATATATATATATATATATATATTTGAAATATGTAATAATAAGAATTATGTAAAAATAAAATAAAAAAATATATAAAAAAACAATTCAAGCAATATCAAAATCACCACAGAAGCAAATTCACGGCCACAATACCGACAAGAGAAAAGAACAGCACCGTCCCAAACCCGATGACTAATCAGAACCAAATTCATCTTCAGGTCTGAGTATTTAATTCTAATTAACCCAAACAAATGCCTGTTTCAGATTAAGCAATAGCACATCACTATAGATGCTTAAACCCAGACTACAGGCAACAAAAAATGAAAAAATGAAAATAGGATACATTAAGAAAATTTGTATTACCATGCGGCACGAACCCCTCCTCTTCCACCACGTGTATCGTGATCAACGCCAACAGCTTAATCTAGAAGCACCGGAATGAACAAGTCGAAATTCTACCAGAGAGGCAGTACGAACGTTCACGGTAATACTCCCAGACCCGCCCAGTGAGTCTAAGCTGGAAACCGGACAAGCAATTCAGAATATTAACTTCCCAAATATGCAATCCTGAATATGAACATGAATCAAAGACGAAAATTCCCACTAAACAAGTAATTCAGAGGAAAACTGGATAAACGAGAATGCCACTATACACCATTATAAGGGCGCTCAAAACGTAGTTTCAATACTAACAAAAGTTACATTTTTTTGCGAAAATAAAATTCAAAACATTAATGTTAATGCATCTCATTTTCCGATTTTTGATTTTTCTAATGTTTTTGACTTAGTTTATTATTTTTCATTTTTATTTATTTATATAATTAATAAATAATTATATATATATATATATATATATATTTTTTTTTTTGAACTGTATGTTAGTCACTATAATTGGGAATGTTTTCTAGGATGTTATCGAGTGAAAGTTGATACACTGAGTTGATAATTTTAATAACAAACTTGGGGGGATATGCATTATTAGTCGCTGTACTCAATAATTCCATAAAATGCGCTAATCTATAATATTCATCACAAATTTTATTGATTCTAAGAGCCTGGTTTATTATAATATTTCTAAATACAGATATATGCAAACAAGAGTCAAAATGTTGAATTTTTGATGTATTAAATTTAAAATCCTGTCTTTTATCATACAAGTTTATAACCATATTACAATTTTGTAAATTTAAATTTAAATCCAAAAAGTTTGCAACATTAGAGTCATTATTACTTGCATTTAATTGTAAATTTTTTGGATAAAAATTTAATACTATAGGGATATTATTTGGGGATATACATAAAATGTTATCTAAATATCTAAACATGTGCATATTATGCAAGTTTGGATTAATGTTTTTTTCATAGAAGAATAAATACAGATTAGCTAACAATGATGAGGCACACCTCCCCTTGTGGGATACCAACCTGTTGTTTAAAAAAAGTACCACCATGTTGAATATAATTCTCATAAAGAGTGAAGTTAAGTAATTTTTTAAAAAGAAAATTTGAATATTTTAGGTTGATATTATATTTTTCAAAAATGACTAAAATAATTCTGTACAGATCATCTATATTTATATTATAAAACAAATCTTTGAAGTCAAAGGTATAAATACTATGAATATTAGTAAGAGTTTTCAATTTCTTAACTAATTCAAAACTGTTTTTTACAATATGACAATTATTTGAGATTTCATCTGACAAGGATACTTCATGTAATATCTTTAATAATAATTTTCCAGCATTAGTAATGTAAGAATTATGCCCACTGGTAATGGTTCGAAAAGCAACAGGGGATTTATGAATCTTGGGTACTAAAACAATATATGGAATGTTATTACAACTATTTTTTAGATGGATTTGCTTATATTTGGCTGATATTCTATTGTATAAGATTTTAAGGTTAGTTTTATGTAAATTATAGATTTGATTATTAAGTAAGTGTGACTGAAGGGTATTTTTATAATAATACTAGCAGCATACCCGTTCTTCGTACGGAGTATATAATATAAAGAAACTTGAAATTCATAATCATGCCCAAATTCTTATAGTATACTAAATGACATGTTTAATCAAAATATTCTGTTAAAATATTTAATATAATGCTCCTAAAAAGAAGTTTAAGAATCTCTGTTCTCGCTATATAAAATTATCTTCATGGACATATCTGAAGAATAAAACATCTTGGACCCCTTATGTAAGCAAATATAAAAAAAAAATATGGAATTGAATCAATATATGCAAAATAAAAGCGTTAAAATTGTATGGGACCCGTACTAATTATATACGCGAATATTAGAAAATATAACCTGTATTAGTAGATTACATGTATAAATTGAAAATACCAATAAACCCGTAATCTTTAAATCTGAAGACAGTCATTTATTCCAATATATGTCAAAATTAAAGTGCTGAAATTATATGGGAAGATATACACGTACTACTTATAATGTCCGATTATTAGTAGAAGATTACCCGTTTTGCAATATGAGTCACAAATTTTTTTTGTAAAATACAACAGACGACGTAATAAATTGAATATATAATTAATCCCCTTAATCTTCATACCAGAAGACTGTACTTGATTCCAATATATATGCCAATATATGTCAAAATATATGCCAATATACCTGTACTACTTATATTCTCGTAGGTTAGAAGATATACCCTTGCATTCCTAGAATATTACTCGTACAACGTACAATATGCGTGTGTCAGCAATTTTTGCCGCAATAAAACAATGGCGTAATAACTTAAAAGTATCAATAATCCCTGAATCAATAATTCCGGAAAATCTCAATAATAATAATGTTTAAACCTGAAGAGTATAATTGATATTATCCAGTCCAAAATGAAATGGCAATGAAATTTATTTTATATACATATCTTCATTATTCAAATCGGAAAGGATTTAATAAAAATCGTCTGCCGCATAAACACATTGGATTTAAATCCGTTGCTAAGCGACATGATATCATTTGCTTCAAATAAATTGGTAGAAAAAATATCGTCTAAATAGTTATATTTCTATGGAACATTTGGCGACAGTTTCGTCAAATTAGCGACATTTTAAAAAATCGCCAAATTTATCGCCAAGTGGGACTGTAGAACTGACAGTTCCACTTTGCGACAAATTGACGAAATATCATCACAATACTATCCCCTAACAAAAAACAATTAATATCATTTATGTAGCGCAATTTTATCAATTTCAAGATATTTTTATAGATTTGAAAACATTTTTATCAATTTGGTGACATTTTAAAAATTCGCTAAATGTATTACTAAGTAGGATGGTTGGTCTGACAGATAAATGCTAACCAAACATCATTTCAGTACTCTCTTCTAACAAAACAAAAAAAAATTTCATTGATATGTAGAAGACCCAAGCCACACGACCAACCCGAAGGTTTATGGCAGCTGTTTGTGTGTCGTTTATATCAATTTGGCGACATTTCCGTCAATTTGGCAAAGTTTAAGAAAAGTTGTCAAATTAGCGATATCCCTCAAAATTCGTAGCTTTGAATTTGCAGATCTGAATGAAGCATTCTTATCCCGTTTCAATATACTAAATGAAAACACTACAATTGTATTAGAAGATATTCCCGCTCTACTCTTTTTCTGTTTCAACAATCGGCTATATGAATTTATTGGCTAAACACAATATATGAGTTTAGTAGCTAAATACGATATAAGCTTGAAAACTCTTTGCCAAAATAAATGAAATTGATGTACGCAGTCAGCAATTAATATAATTAAAAGAAAAATCAAACCGTCCATTCATAAGATATACTTTTATATCCATTTATCCATTTATTTATTATTTAAATCGAAAAAAAATAATAAAAACATTAACAAACACATTTAATTTAATTGAGATGCCGAGAAACATGATATATCCTCCTAAAATGTTAAAATTTATTAACCACTAACAGCACACCCGTTATTCGTACGGAGTGTATAATTTAAAGAAATTTAAAGTTCGCAATCATGTGCAAATTCTGCTAAAATATTAAATTTATTGCTCCTAAAGAGAAGTTTAAGAATATATGTTCTCACTATGCAAAATTATCTTCACGATCAGATCTGAAGAATAAAACATCCTGCCCCCTTTTGTAAGCAAATTTACAGAAGAAAAAATAGGAATTGAATGAATATATGCAACCCCGTACTAATTATATTGTCGCAGATCAGAAAATATGCCAATGTGTTAGTAGAAGATTACCCGTATTACAATATGCGTCTCAAAAATATTTGCCAAAATAAAAGAGATGACGTAATAAATTGAAAACATCAATAATATCCGTCCTCTTTATACAAGAAGGTCGTAATTGATTCCAATATATGCCAATATATATCAAAACATATGTCAATATACCTGTACTACTTATATTCTCGTAGATTAAAAGATATACACGTGTATTTGTAGAAGATTCGTACAACATACAATATATGAGTTTAAACAATTTTTGTCATAATAAAATAACTGCATAATAACTTGAAAATATCAATAATCCTTGAATCAATAATCCCCGAAAATATAAATAATAATAATTTTTAAACCTGAAGACCGTAATTGATATTATCCAGTCAAAAATGCTATAAGAAAAATCAAATCGTTCTTTTCTAAAATATATTTTTATATCCATTTATTTATTATTCAAATCGAAAAAATAATTATTAAAATTAACAGACAGATTTAATTTAATTGCCTTTCTGAGTAACATGATATAAGATAGAATCTTATAACATGTTAAATATGTCATGTCTTATAACATAAACTGCGAAATTAAATAACGATTTTTATTTCTCTATACTACTCATTGTTCCGTAAAAGCTTGTTTTAAATAAACCATGAACCATGGAGATAGATTTCCCCTTTAAATCATGTTTCAAACAATTCATGTTTTCAGAAAGTGACTAATTAACGCAAAAAATCTCCCATCAAACTCAGAGATTAAATTTTAATTCACTTTCAAACGATTTTCAAGCTTTTCGTTTGGATAAACCACGGAGTTAGGGAGTAGAACTCCTAGGAAAAAGTTCCGTTTTTCATTAATATATCGACAACCCCAGGTCTTAGAAACTCTAAACTTGGACAAAATTTATGGGGGGATATTTCAAGGCTATTCACCAAATTTCATTAAATTCGGTTCAGCCGTTTTTCCGTGATGATGAGACAAACGAAAATTTCGTTTTTTACTAATATCTCGAGAACCACTGGTCGTAGAAACTCAAAACACGGATATAATTTTAAGTGGGGCTATTTCTGGGCTACCCACAAAATTTCATCAAATTCGGTTCAGCCGTTCTCCCGTGATGGTGTGACAAACAGACAGACAGACAGACAGACAGACAGACAGACAGATTTTCATTTTTATTTATATAGATGACTAGCAGCATACCCGTTCTTCGTACGGAGTATATAATATAAATAAACTTAAAATTCACAATCATGTGCAAATTCCTATAGTATACTAAATGGCATTTTTAATCAAAATATTCTGTTAAAATATTTAACATAATGCTCCTAAAAAGAAGTTAAGGAATGGCTGTTTTCGTTATTCAAAATTATCTTCACGGGTAGATCTGAAGAATAAAATATCCTGGCCTTTTTGTAAGCAAATTTATAAAAAGTATGGAATTGAATCAATATATGCAAAATAATAGCGTATTGTATGGGACCCGTACTACTTATATACGCGAATATTAGAAGATATAACCTGTATTAGTAGATTACATATATAAATTGAAAATATCAATAAATCCGTAATCTTTAAATCAGTAGGCAATAATTTATTCCAATATGTGCCCAAATGAAAGTGCTAAAATTATATGGGAAGATAAACCCGTACTACTTATAATGTCATAGATTAGAAGATATGTCCTAGTGTTAGTAAAAGATTACCCGTATTACAATATGTAGTCTGAAAATTTTTTACCAATATATAACAGATTACTTAATAAATTAAAAATATCAATAATCCCTGCCATCTTCATACCGGAAGGCTTGATTCCAATATAAGCCAATATACATGTACTACTTATATTCTCATAGATTAGAAGATATACCCGTGCATTTGTAGAAGATTACTCGTACAACGTACAATATATGAGTTTCAACAATTTTTGCCGCAATTAAACAATGCCATAAGAAATTGAACATATCAATAATCTCTGAATCAACAATCCCCGAAAACATCAATAATAATAATGTTTAAACATGAAGATCGTAATTGATATTATCCAGTCAAAAATACGATGGCAATGAAATTTATTTTATACTTATACATATCTTCATCATTAAAATCGGAAAAGATTTAATAAAAATCTTCTTTTTCATAAACACATTAAATTTAAATCCGTTGTTAAGCGACATGTTATGATTTGCTTCAAATAAATTGGTGGTCAAAATATCGTCTGAATATCTCTAATGAAAGTTTGGCGACATTTTAAAAAATCGCCAAATTTATCGCCAAGTGGGACTGTAGAACTGACAGTCCCACTTGGCGATAAATTGACGGACCATCATCAAAATATTATCCCCTAAAAAAACACAATTTCGTTTATTTAGGGCAATTTATCAATTTCAAAATATTTTTATGGATTTATAAATATTTTTATCAATTTGGTGACATTTTAAAAAATCACCAAATTTATCGCCAAGTGGTACTGTAGAACTGACAGTCCCACTTGGCGATAAATTGACGAACCATCATCAAAATATTATCCCTTAAAAATACACAATTTTGTTTATTTAGGGCAATTTATCAATTTCAAAATATGTTTATGGATTTATAAATATTTTTATCAAATTGATGACATTTTAAAAATTCGCTAAGTGTGTTACTAAGTAGGGCGGTTGGACTGACAGACAAATGCTAACGAAACACCATTTCAGTACTTTCTTTTAACAAAACAAAATAAATTTCATTGATTTACGTCATTTTTATCAATTTGGGGACATTTCAATCATTTTGGTAACTTTTATGAAATTTGCCAAGTTAGCGATATCCAGCCAATTTCGTAGCTCTAAATTCGCAGATCTGAATAAAATATCGTGATCCAGTTTGTGTATACTAAATGAAAACACTAAAATATTGTTAGAAGATATACCCATTCTACTCTTTTTCTGTTTAAACAATTGGATAAATGAATTTATTGGGTAAACAAAATATGAGTTTATTAGCTAAACACAATATATAAGCTTAAAACCTCTTTGCTAAAATAAATGAAAGTGGTGTATGCAGTTTGCAATTAATATAATTAAAAAAAATCAAGCCGTTCATTTATAAGATATATTTTAATACCCATTTATTTAATATTCAAATCGAAAAAATAATAATAATCATTAGCAAACATATTTAATTTCATTCCTTGGCTGAGCAACACGATATAAAATAGAATCTTCCTCATAAAATGCGAAATTAAATAACCATTTTAATATCTTTATACTTCTAATCGTTGAGTAAAAGCTTGTGAAATACAAAACATGGAGGTAGATTTTTCCATTTAAATTCATGTTTCAAATAATTCATGCTTTCAGATAGCGACTATTTAATGCAAAAATCCTGCATCAAACTCAAAAATAAAGTTTTAATTCCCTTTGACGTTTTAAACAAACGATTTTTATCCTTTGCGTTTGGATAAACCACGGAGTTGGAGAGTAGAACTCCTATAAAAAAAGTTCCGTTTTTCATTAATATCTCGACAACCCCTGACCTTAGAAACTCAAAACTTGGACAAAATTTATGGGGGGCTATTTCAAGGCCACCCACAAAATTTCATTAAATTCGGTTCAGCCGTTCTCTCGTGATGATGAGATAAACGAAAGTTTCGTTTTTTACTAATATCTCGAGAACCACTGGCCGTAGAAATTTCAAACATAGACTAAATTTTAAGTGGGGATATTTCTAGGCTACCCACAAAATTTCATCAAATTCGGTTCAGCCGTTCTCCCGTGATGATGGGACAAACAGACAGACAGACAGATTTTCAATTTTATTTATATAGATTTAAGTATTGCTCTATTAAGACTCTCCAGGGTTTAAATGCTTCTACAGGGATTTGATATTTATAACTGATTTTATAGATAAATTTATTTAAGTCAAGAAATAAACCTTTACATATTAATTTATGTTTAAATTTAGTAGGTAAACGGTACTTAGTACCCAGTGACATCAGTGATCTTAGTGCATCATAATTAATAATATTTAGATTTCCCGTTATAACATGCCCATGGTGTTTATCTACGAAGTCTTTGTATTTTCTAAATGACAATGGCAAAATGACTCTTTATCCAATTCATAGTTTTGATTAATATCTATTGATTTGGCAATTTGATTATAATTGAAAATATAACGTCCTAGCGGTTTATCATATTTATAAGCAATTTTAGGATTTACATGCTTGACTGGAAAGTAATTGGAAACCGATTTTAAAAAATTATTTATCTTCAGATTATTTAAGACAGAATTAGTGAAGTTCAAGGTACAATATTCGTTTATTTTAGTATATTGTTTTGATTCTTCATTAAAGTTTAAGTCTGTGACATATAAATAAACATTAAGATTTTTACTTCTGGTTATGAGCAAATCATAGAATAAATGTTTAAAATAAATGTTATCAAATGCAGTACTTAGAAAAAGGTTATATACAATATTTAATTGCTGTTTTTTAATTGCGAAAATCCAGTTTTTACATTGTTTCCAATCAAAAGTAATTTTAAAATTTGCATATTGCTGAAGGATGGCATTTTTTAGTTCAGATAATGAGGGCAATTTTTTATTATATTTACTTGCTCTTTTAGTTCTTTTTGATTTACTTTTATGATTGTTGAAGGAGTTATATATATTATGGTCTTCATTAGGATAATTAAAGGACTTTTTAACTATATTATGATGATTAAATATTTGATTGAGTCCATATGGAAAAATAGTTTTGAGTGCACAAATGAATTAATTCATTTTCAAGAAACAATCTGTCATAATAATTTTTTTGAATACACAGAATACTAATTTCAATGTTGTCGAACCCATGTTTAGAAAAATGTTCGTATTCATATTTTGATTCATTAAGGGTAGTTGCATTATTTGAAAAATTTTTTATGTGATTCCTGTGTACGTTAATTCGGAGATGCAGAGGGTTGCTGGTTTGACCTATATATGACATATTACATTTTTTACATTTAATTAGGTAGATGCAATTATATGTTTTACAGAAGACAATTATATGTTTTACAGAAGATTATTGCTACAATTGATCTGATTACTATTAGCAAACGGACAAGTTTTACATCTATTAGAATTACAAGATTTAAATTTAAGTGTGTTATTTAGTGTAGCATGGCTGTACGATTGGAAGTTATATGAAGTGAACAAAGAATACTGACTGGATGTACCGAATGAAGATGGAATAGTCATATAAGTAAAAGGATAGTGTTGGTAGCTGGATAACGATCTAGGAAATATATATATATAACTTTTGGTGAATTGTTAGACGTCAAAATACAAAACTATCACACAAAGTATCTTCTCTTGTGCAGGGAGCAATCTAGATCTACGAGAATGATGTTAACAAATTTATCACATAATATTACATATGAAAAGTGAACATATTTCACAATAGTTAATATTTTTACTTTCCCTGCAATACATGGTAATGTACAGGGAAAGTATTGGAATCATGTCGAAAATCGCAACTCGAGATTTCGACGGATCTACACATTTCGAGACCTCTAGGATACGAAAAAACTATTTTTAGCGTGACATCTGTGTGTGTGTCTGTCTGTGTGTCTGTGTGTCTGTGTCCATGTATGTATCCACTCTAACTCAAAAACTAATGGACCGAATTTTATAAAATTTGATAGGTAAGTTACTTGGATATGACTCTGGTGCTGATTAGTTTTTGGTACGATGCGTAGAAACAGAACCCGCCTTTTTTGCGAAATGGCCCTTAAAAATTTAATTTATCCGCTCTAGCTAAAATACTAATTGACCAAATTTCACAAAATTTGGTAGATAAGTTACTTGTTGGATACTCTAGAGCTGATTAGAATTTGGTACGATTCGGAAAAGAAGAACCCGCCTTTTTTTACGAAATGACCCTCAAAAATTTCATGTATCCACTCTAGCTAAAATACTAATTGACCAAATTTCACGAAATTTGTAGATAAGTTACTTGTGGGTACTCTGGTGCTGATTAGATTTTGGTACGATTCGGAAAAGAACAACCGCCCTTTTTTTACGAAATGGCCCGCAACATCGCCAAAATCTAAAAAAAAAAAAGACTAAGTAGTGTATGTTCAAATGTATCAATTAAATTCTTGTTTTATACGTAATTTTTGAAGAGGAAAATAATGTAACACACTCCATTATACTTTAGGACTAACTGTTCTCAAGATATGTGAGATTTCTTGCATTTTTGTTACGATTTCGGAAAAATGTCCAATTACCAAATAAAAACAAAAATTGAATTAAAAATTCAAATTTAGTGTTATTTGGTACAATTAAACTCAACCTAATGAATTATTAAAGAATTAAAGAAAATATGAATTTGAGTCTGCAGGGAAAGTCATGTGCTGCCCACATCAGATTTTTACTTGCCCTGCAATACATGGTAATGTATAGGGAAAGTATTGGAATTGTACCGAAAATCGCAACTCGAGTTTTCGACGGATCTACGCGTTCCGAGACCTCTAGAATACGAAACAAGAAAGATCAATCATGCTTAAAGCATTGATTATGAAACACTTTCCAACTTCAATGCAATTTTATTTAAAAAAGTCGAAAATGCAATACATTCCTCGGTAACATTTTAAAACTTATCACAATACTACATTGATTTATTATATTTGAAAACTTAAACCTTCATTGAAAAAAATGAACTTCATTCAAATGACGGCATTGAAATATAAATTGCGTGGTTTAAATATCTCTAAAATGCAATACATTCCACGGTAATATTTTTAAATCTATCATAATACTACGATAATTTATTATATTTGAAAACTTCATCGAAAACAACTGAAATTAATTCAAATGACGTCATAGAAAAAATAACACGCCTGGATCTCTCTATAAAAGCAGGATTTCATTCATAACTTTCTCCATTTCATTCATCACAATACTATAATAATTTATTTATTTAAAAACTTCATCGAAAACAACTGAAATTAATTCAAATGACGTCATAGAAAAAATAACACGCCTGGATCTCTCTATAAAAGCAGGATTTCATTCATAACTTTCTCCATTTCATTCATCACAATACTATAATAATTTATTTTATTTAAAAATTAAGACCATGGAGCTACAATTCATAAACTTTATGCTTAAAACTTCATCGAAAAATATCGTCCTTCTGTTTATAAAATCAATTAATATTTCATTCATATCAGCCATGCAGACTCCATGGACTGAATTATTTTGTGTTAAAGAAATACAGTAATTCTAATACAACTCATTCTACATATTTTGCTGTTTACATTTTACATAGGTGAAAAATAGGCTTAGTTATAGAAATAATCAAATTTGAATGAGAATTTAAACTCAAATATATTGTCATTGTGTTGTTTTACTATGTAGATGCACAGAATTTAAGCAGAAATAAAGTAGTTTTAGGATGGATACAACACTCAATATGAATTAAAAAGAACTTTAAAAAATCACGAATTTGAAACAAGATGGATGCCATATATCATTTTGAAGTGGGTCATGTGATCGTTTCATATCATGGTCACGTGATCGTTTCATATAAGATGTGTAATTATTATTTTAATTTTTATTTAAAAAACTACTGAATATATTTAGCTGAATTTTTTTTTATATATTTTATGGAACAATTTGACTATTACCTAAAATTTTCGAAGCAATTTGTGAATTTTAAATCCGCTTAAAAAATGTTAGAAAAATTAGGTCCCATAGGGCTCAATGTATTTCATTTTTTCAACCCGGGTTCAATCCAAAACTAATTGTGTGATATTATTCATTTATATTCCCATAGGTCCTACAGACCGTCTGAACAACATACTAAAATTTCATTTTGATTAAGTCATTTTTACGGCAGTTATCGTGCTAACGGACAGACAGACAGACAGACAGACAGACAGACAGACAGAATGAACAAAGTCATAAACACTTTTCAACTTTGTTGTAAAGTGTTAAAAACAATTACGTTACGTCTGTATGTGTGTCTGTGCAGATTTTTTATCCACTCTAACTAAAAAAACTAATTGACCGAATTTCATAAAATTTGGTAGGTAAGTCACTTGTGGGAGAATGTGGTGCTGATTAGTTTTGGGTATGTTCGGGATAAAAGAACCCACATTTTTGTGCGAAATGGCCCCTTAAAATTTGCCTGTATCCACTCTATCTGAAAAATTAATAGACCGAATTTCACAAAATTCGGTAGATAAATCGCTTATGGGTCACCCTGATGCTGATTTAAATAATTATGGGTGTTATTTTGTGCAATGAAACTCAATGAATTATTGAAGAAATAAGGAGAACGTGAATATGAGTTTGCAGAGAAAGTCATGTGCTGCCCACATCAGATTTTTTTTAATTTTATGTGATTTCCTTTGATAATTTTTTTGAAAAAGTGCAATATCTCGAGAACGGTTTATGATAGAGCGCCAAAGTTTGTGTCAATCATTTCCTAATGAAAAATTACATAAGAAATAGTTACTTAAGTAACAGTATTGAAAGTGCTAATTTTTTGATGATATTTTCGATATTTCATTCGGAAATTCGGGGATTTTCCGTACATTCAATTTCGTTTAAAATCAATAGGTTTCCAGTATTTATAGATTGTAATTTTTGTACGTACTAAATTTCATTAGATACGCTCCATGTGTTAGTGAGATATAGTCTTCAAAGACACACACACACACACACACACACACACACACCCGCACGCACACATACATGCACACACAAACACGCACACATAAACACATATATACACATAGACATCACCTCAAAAGCGATCGATTCGAGTTCAGGGATGCTTGAAACGTGCTCTTCTGTCGAAAACTCGAATTCAAATTTTCGACTTTCAATACTTTCCCTATACATTATACTATCTATGTATATAGGCAATGTAAAAATTGACTACAATTGAAAAGGGCACGGATGTAAAGCTGCCTTCTCTTCACCAACTAGATATACTACTCACTCTTATAATATACGCACTCTTAAATAAAGCGCACTCTTAGAAAATGAGCACTCTTACTGTCTTTCGTTCAGTACACGCATTCTGTTTCTATAAACATCTATTATCACTGTATTTTCAAACTTGCATATTTCCAAGAACAACTTATTGCTTACATTACTACACAACTTAGGTTTTCTGCTGTTAAAGATGAAATTAATTTTGAAGTTTTTAGACATTTTCAAAAATGTTTAAGGGAACCAATTACATCTCAATTTACAATCCTGCAAACCATTAAAGTAAAATCAGGGACGTTGTTTTCGTTTTCATAAAATTAATTCTTGTGAAACATACTCCTGGAAAATTTTAATAAAATTGCTCCATTTTTAAGCAATTAAATCTGGAGCTGTTACAGTTTACTGTCTTAATTTCGTCGTCAAGTAATTAAGACACTCACCGTTTTTTTTACTGTCACCTGCAATTTTACATCGAAAATCAATGCACTTTCAAAAGGGTCAAGGATTTTAATTTCTTTAAAGGCGTTTTCATAAAAATGTATAAAATGCTGGAATGTTTGCCCTTTATCGGACTTTTCGGTAGATATATGTTAGGATACTAAGCTACTATAGTAATAAGATTAGATGTCGCAAACTAAAATGTAGTAAATATTTATAGTACCAAAATGTAGAACTAAAATATGAAAAAAGTATTGAACTAATGTGAATATTAAGTTAAAATGGCACTATAATTACAACAAAAATTTATTTGCGTTGTGTTTATTATCCGCAAAATCCCTCCTATAAGACTATTGGTTGGAATTCAAAATAATTTATTTTAAATCAGTTAAATAAATTCGAAATTATTTTAATCAACAAAATTAGTCTATCCACATTCATTTTCGCAATATTCATCTAAAATCAAATATCGCAATTATTTCATCCACTACCAGATTTTTACCTGAATTATGGGAATTTCGTACAATTGTAATGACACATAGCATTTACGCAAATAAAAAACAAAATCTTTATTGGCATCATTTTAAAAATCATTTTCCCTGTTTTCAAAATAATATGTCTCCATAATTAAAAATCAAATTCATGAAACTTCAGAAAAATGAAGAGCTTTGGATATTCTCTAGTCCTCAGGCTACTTCTTTGCAAATCACGTGCAAATCACGTGACGTAGCACAGAGATAAACCAGTCTCGACTGTAATTTTGAAACTTGTCACTGAAAATATTCTTAGAGATTAATATTATAGGGTTTTCATATTGAGGGTGTTTCGACTTTGATCTGTTTATAAGATGTGTTGAATAGATAGCAACAAGTCTATACACGAAGAACTCCGTGAATACCTTTTCGAGTCTCCATCTTTAAATCTCTTCTAAAAATGTACTTCGACCGTTATCGGGCTGGCTTCTCCCATCTCCTGCAAACACATTTTTATTTCCTCTCTTTTTCTGTCCCATTGGCGTAGCTCTCTGTGGACTAGACTTATTGCAACCAAGTAATTGGTTTTTTCTGTTACCAGCCTGTTGCATATTTTCCAAACTGAGTTTACGTCTGTTTCATAAATTCTTACGTTATGACTGACCACTTTCAGCGACATCGATTGATATCAAAATCAAAGACAGAATATTTGAGATGCAAGTTCGTGTCCTGGACAGACTAACAATAGCAAGACGACGAAATTTTGCATACAAAATATGAAATTTGGATACATTTTTAGAAAAATTGGTGGGGGGGGGGGGGGAAGACTTTGAAATAAACCGTTTTTCGATTTAAAGTGCAGTTTACCTTGAAACATCTCGCGAAGCGAGCACCAACGAGTAGCAGGTTAAGCTTCCCGACTCGCAAAGCGAGTTACTGGGGTTGGCTGGCGAAGGGTTGGGACGAAGCCCCAATTGATTAAAAAATGTGATTTAATTTATAATTGAAATATACTATTTAATTATTAAATAACACAATTCATTTAAAATTAAATTACATAGGTCTGCGATGTTCAATATTCTAGCTGTTATTGATGTATTTTTGGGTCCTGAATTCGAAAACCACAAAAAATGTCATACCTCATACAGATTTTGACAAATTAATTTTAATTTATCAATTTTGGAGTGCATAATGCTTTAAGTACATCTGCAAGAAATGTCTAAACCTATCAGAAACGAAATTAAAAGACGGTATTTTTGTCTCCCCAGTCATTAAAAGACTGCTATCTGATGAAAATTTCCTAATAAATATCCTGGAGGTAAAACTTATTTCAATAAAGGTACTCCTCTGATATAAATAATTTTAAACATATACCAAGTACTAAAGATCTATTTCTATCTCAAAATGAATTACTCGTTAGCACATTTCATTTTACGTTCTGCTCCAACTGCTGCTAATGTAATAAAACTAATAAAATTTCATTTAGAGCAACATCTATCACTAAAATTTGTAGTGTCAAGCGGTTTTTAAGGCAACAGCCTTTTTCGTTATGACAAGCAAGTAGGGTATAACTTTAGTATAAGGAATTTACATTTGGCGAGATTTTTGGTGTGATTAATGACGCCATGTGGTAATCCCTATTGCGCGATGCGTAGCAGTGTTGTAGTTAACTGCGTCGCGTCGTAAGTGCAAAGAATATGCATGTAAGAGCGCGAATTTGATTTTGATTTGAAACGGTTCATTTCAACTGCGTTCTTTGTAGAGGGAAAACATAAATTTTCTGATTTTCATGTTACGTCTGCGCGGGCGTAAACCTGTGCTCTATGAGCGACGGAAAACCTGTTGTACTAACAGCTGTGGCTACGTGCGACCTCCGACATCTAGTGGGGTCGGATTCTGTGATGTTTTATTAGCAAGGGAGCGTAGCGATGTAAGCCCGAGAAGTGGCCATAGCTCCATGTTCGAATTCCTACGAATCAACTGTTGCACAAACGCTATTTCCACATTGCGGCCTTCAACAGAGAACTACCATTCCTATGTAAACTTTTCTATTTTTACATTATTTTATTCATTTTTACATTGTTGACATGTGCTATATTTCGTTTATTATTCAATTATTTTCACACTAATCCTAACTGGGCCTTCGTAATCACTTTTCAAACACCGTCTTCCTTGACGATATTTTTGCTCGTCAAAAAATGTCGGATTATGTCAAGATTCCATATTCTAAAGCTGTTCTGCAAGTAACAACTTTCACTCGTTAAAGCAAGATCGGCAATTACTGTTAGAACAGAAAACGTGACTGAAACAGGAAAAAGGTTTTAACAACGGTGAGAGAAACAAAAGTAGAGGTAGAAACCATGGAAGAACGAACGAGTAGTAGGATACTACGAATGAACGGTAAAATATCCAAAAGTAAATTGAACATTTAAAAAATAGCTTGAAAGCACTTATTCAATACGTAAAACTAAGAACGTCACTGATATACTAAATTAAAAATAGCCAACTAACTAAACGGCACCCCTCGCTTTTGTCCCTGCTTCAGTCACGCTTGCTGTTCTAACTGCAGTTGCTGGTCTTACTTTAACTAGTGAAGATTGCGTGCCCTGACGGAAATGTGTGTTTTGGCCTTCGAAACCTAATTTATATGCTATATGTTTTTTTAAACGAAGTTTTATTAGTTTTTTATTTTATTTTGTTGAGACTTTCAAACTTTTTGATACCCTTGCGTAGTTGCACGCAAAAAAGTTTTTAATTCTGGACTGAATAAGGATAACAACATCAAATATTTTTCTTTCTTTTTGCCCACTTGCTCTATGTTACTGTCGATGAAACTGCATTAAAAATCCAGGCAGGAGAAAAACTTATCCCAGTAGTTGAGATAAGTATAACCAAGTAACATCAAGTCGCTTTCAAATAGATAAAGAGAAAAATAATAAACAAGTTAAATTTTTTAATGTTGTCTCAGTTAGTTAATATAAAATATATGCGCAAAATTTGATATCTATAACCAGTGGTGTTGCCAAGGAAGGGATTTGGGGGTCATCACCACCCCCCTTCCTTGAGAACCTATTTAATTTCGTAGAATGATGATATGTAGAGAATGATATGTAGAGAAATGGAAAACAAAATATTTGTTTCAGTAATAAATTTTTCCTGACTACGCTACTATCTGCAGCTACAATTATTAAGTAACAAGTTGGTTTTTAATATGAACTATGTAAAACAGTAGGAGCACTTACACCATTTCACGTTAAATCTGTTGAACGGTTTTCGAATTATAAGCCATTATTCAAGTTCAACAAAACAGTTATTTCGATTCGATTCCTTTGTTCCGTGGGGATGTGTAGGAGAATAAAACTTATATCAAAACATTCTCTGGATGCGTAGCTTTAAAAAAAAGTTCTCCAAATTATCGTGTACATTTCATGCGATATTTAGCGTGCAAATGCATGTTGGAATTTTTTCTTTCATACGCTACCCGACATAGAAAATGCAACACCATGAAGCTTTGACCATATAATTATGCAAATTACGAGACAAATGCAGCTAGCCGATGTATGCAAATGATCTGAAATGCAAGTAGGCTACGGGATTAGAGCGCGGGATGAAAGGGATGGAAACGGTAAATGAACCAACAGTTGTTACTGGCTGTCGCCTACGGAAACCCGTTTTACGAGCTGTTTTTCGTTTTTGAAAACAAGTGTTGTTGGTATCCAGGCCGACAACATCGAATTTCTTTTCAGCATTTGGACGATCGTACGAGGGGATGCATTTTAGGCCTACGTACGGCTGGGTGGTCGTACCGACATATGGCCCCTGAAACATTCGTAGATGCGTCCACTTTGCAAATGATTTGGAGAAAATGGATTGAAGAAGGGCATGTGAATCGACGCAGTGGTACATGTCCATCCAGAGATCCAGACGTAAGTCAGCACGCGTTGATCGACGCATTCGAAAGTATGCAGTGGCGGCCCCACAAACGACGACTGACGACATTCTGCAGAATTTGCAGGGTACATTTGATGTTCCAATATCAGCGAGAACAGTTTCTCGACGATTGGCCAAAAGGGGCTTGCACTCAAACCGTCCTTTACGAAGATTGCCGTTGCCCCCCAAGACACCTACGTGAGAGATTGGAATGGTGTCGGGCCCGAGCCTTTTGGAGAACTGAATGAGACAGGGTATTGTTCAGAGACGAGTCTCGGTTCTGTTTGTCGTCGAATGACAGTCGCCGTGTGAGAATTTGGAGGCGACGTAGAAACAGATCCAATCCTGCTGCGACTGTTGAACGCCATACTGCTGGACAACGCGGCATCATGGTTTGGAGTGCCATCGGCTTCGGTAGCGGGTCACCTCTGGTTCGTATCAGAAGCACAATGACGGCACGACGATATGTGGTTGATGTACTGCTGCCGGTTGCGTTGTCCTACCTTCAGCGATTGCAAAATGCTGTTTTATAGCAAGATAACGCGCGATTGCACACGGCAACCATCAGCAGACAAACCTTACAAGGTATCCAGGTGCTTCCTTGGCTTGCGATGTCTCCAGATTTCTTACCCATCGAGCATGAATGGGACGGGATTGGTCGTCGTTTGACTGCCCTGCCCCCATCTTAAACAGAGGACGACCTGTGGAGGATGGTTAAAAGCATATGATCATCCATCCCTCAGGAAACTATCCGTACGTTCATTGCATCTGTTCCTCGAGGGGTTGCTGTTTCTATCGCCGTGAGTGGTGGTCCTACTAATCATCCTATCTATGTTATTACTGTATTGCATTATCCTTCTGGAATTAACATCACTTATTTATATATGCCATCTGTGTCTGTGCGTCTTTCATCATCACACTCTATTCACTCTATGGTGTTGCATTTTCTGTGTCGGGTATATCGAATCATTACGGAATCGGAAATATATTTATCTAAAATCTAGCTCCTTATGAAGATTAACAAACCAGTGAAAGAGAGTATGTAAATCTGTTGTGCCGTTTGTTTGTTATAAGCGGTTGACAGACATACAGGTAAAAACATGTTTGTAATTATCTTTATTTCGCACTGCGTTGCGCACTGTAAAACATTCTGCAACCTTTTTTTCAGATACTTTGTTGATAATTTTGGCAAACTGATAAGAACAGCCACAATTACAGGGGCTCATGAAAATTCCAGCTTCATTTCTAAAATATTTAGCTAATTATTGCTTGGCGAAGCGTGATTTTTGTATATATATATATATATATATATATATATATATATTTGTATATATATATATATATATATATATATATATATATATATATATATATATATATATATATATATATATATTATTATTATTATAACTGTCAGGAACCTTACGGACAGCTGATTCCCCTAAAATTTTCAGTAACATGCTTGCAAATGTTTTACAGTGTAGGATAGTGAAACTTACATCAGAATATTCCCTGGGCTTATTGCATGAAAAAAACGAAACATTCAAATCCATGGCGTGATTCAGGAAATATTTAAATTAGACTTGCGCATTGAGATTATTTATTTAAATTGTGATTTGATCGTGGTATATTTAAAAAAAAAATAATCAAAATAATTAAATTTTTCTAACGTTTATATGTATGAGACTTACAAATTTTTGATTCAAAACTGAAATGGAATGGCGTACATAAAGCTCTTCAATAAAAAGTAAATTTTGATTTAAAACTAAAAAGAAATGGCGTATATAAAGCTCTTCAATGAAAAGCAAAATTTGATTCAAAACTAAAAAGGAATGAAATAAATAAAGCTCTTCAATAAAAAGCCCTGCAAGTACCCTGAAATTAAGTGTTACCTCAACCAAAGAAGCATCCCCACTTATTTTGAATTGAAAAGCTAGCGATTCTAATTATCCTCCCTTCATCTAAAGTCCAAATGGGAATTCATTAAAAATTATGATTTAAAATTCCGAGCCTTAATTAGGATTAAAGTGTTGTTAAAAGAACTCATTTGAATGGAAAATCAGGCAGTCATAATCATTAAAAAGCCCCAAAAAGACTTACGATGGCAATTCCGGATTTACTTTCGCCTTTTCGAAATTATTTACGAATTTAATTTAGGATGTTTTTAAAGCTTTTGATGAAACACGTGAATGTTGTTGTTTATTTTGGTCTTAAAAAGGTCTTTAAATTGCGGAGTGTCGTTTTTTAAACTAGTGTTTAGATTTAAGCTGTTAAGAAATTAGGATAAAAGTAATGGTTAATGAAAAATGCTAGAGCTAAAACTTGGCGCTAAATCGTTATAATTAAAGAAGTATTAAATGCTGAGTTTTAGTAAAAATTTCTCTTACTTGTATAAGAGGCTTAGTTTTGCTTTCAGAAAAATAAAAATAATTTTCTTCTTAACTTATTAAACATATGTAAATTATTTAATTCATTTATTAAAGATTATATATTAAAATTAAAAAAGTCGTTCGAAATATAAATAATTCTTAACTTGAAAGTTGTAATTCCGCAGAAAAGATTAAAAAAAAAAATTATATATATATAATTAAAATACATATGCAAGCTTATTTTAAATGGAATCTACTTTTGATTTTCTGTTTGCATGCAATTACTAAAACGAGAGAAAACTTCTATGTTTTCATAACAGATGGCAGCACATTAACTAAGAATATTATCTTTGAACTATGAAGGGAATGGCGGCATATTTACTGTATTCAACAATCATAAAACATCAAACACTTTTCTCAGTTCTGAATTGGCTCTGAGCTATAGTATTCTGGTATTTTAGAAGAAAAAAAGAGAATAAATTTGAAATTCATCGCTTTCAAGTGAAAAAATATAAATTATTTTGGCATGAGTGTATTCTGATTCTTATTTTTTCCTGGAAAATTCTTCTAGGAATAAATTGAATCAGATTTCTATGTTTAAAACACTTTTAGAGCGACAGAACAGTTATGAATTTTTGTGTTACAACAACCTGTTAATGCAATTAACATTTATTGTTCCGTTTTCTTTTTATTGTGATATAGACAAGATTGCAAAATTTGTAGAAGCGAGAATAAACAATGAATTTTGAAAGAATTGGAAATTTTGATGGCAATAAACTAAATTTTCTTATTGACGATTCCAGCAGTCAAGCACGTTCTCTGGTGGTTCAGGTCTATATTATATTTGAATCACATGGACTGGACAGCCAGCCAATCAATGGTTTCAATCTTCAGGTTTAAAGTGACCTTTGTTATCAGGCAGCACTCCCCTCCCCCCTACAGGCCATTGGAATAGCGAATCAGACATGTTGTTCAAATAAAACCCTTGCAAACATTCATGGGCGAATTTATTTTATTTTTAGATTCCTTTAATAAATTTTATGTAAAATTTGTTGAAATTAAAAAGTTTTCAAATTTTGAAATTAGCACAATTTTCTTAAAGAAAGTGTGGAAATTATATTTGGCTGCTGTATTTAAAATATTGTAATTAAACTGCAATTATTATTAATGCTTAATATTAAATAAATTTACAAATCAAATTAAATTTCCTCTGTAGAATTCCTTTATTGTTTTTTTTTTTTAATTTAAAAACTGTCATAATTTAAATATTTTTCTTGGGATACTAGAAACCTTCTTCAGTTTTACATGCTTCAACTAATCTGAATGTAAAATAATTTATTAAAAAAAAAAACTTTCCGATAATTCCCCGACAATAAACAAGAGTTTTTTACTTTCCTTGCAATACATGGTAATGTATAGGGAAAGTATTGGAATCATGTCGAAAATTGCAACTCGAGTTTTCGACGGATCTACACGTTTCGAGACCTCTAGAATACGAAAAAACTATTTTTAGCGTGACGTCTGCGTGTGTGTCTGTGTGTCTGTGCAGATTTTGTATCTACTCTAACTAAAAAACTAATTGACCGAATTTCATAAAATTTGGTAAGTCACTTGTGGGCGAATCTGGTGCTGATTAGTTTTGGGTACGATTCGGGATAAAAGAAACCGCCTTTTTTTTTTGCGAAATGGCCCGCAAAAGATTGTATCCACTCTAGCTGAAAATCTAATGGACCAAATTTCACAAAATTTGGTAGATAAATCGCTTGTGGATCACCCTGGTGCTGATTAGATTTTGGTACGATTCGGAAAAAATAACCTGCCTTTTTTTGCAAAATGGCCCGCAAAAATCGACAACATCTAAAATGAAAAACTATGTATGCTGAGATATATCCATTAAATGCTTGTTTTATGCGTAATTTTTAACAAAGAAAAAAATAAGACCAACTCCATTACACTAGGACTAGCCGTTCTCGAGATATTTTCGTTTTTTCTCTACGCCACCTTTGAAAATGACTCCAGTTAACAAATGAGAACGAAAATTGAATTAATAGTGAATTAAATTTAATTAAAATAAAGAGAATGTGTATATAAGTCTGCAGAGAAAGTCATGTGCTGCCCACATCAGATTTTTACTTTCCCTGCAATACATGGTAATGTATAGGGAAAGTATTGGAATCATGTCGAAAATCGCAACTCGAGTTTGCGACGGATATACACTTTTCGAGAATACGAAAAACTATTTTTAGCGTGACGTCTGTGTGTGTATCTGTGTGTCTGTGCAATGTATGTATCCACTCCAACTCAAAAACAAATGGACCGAATTTCATAAAATTTGGTAGGTAAGTCACTTGGATGTGACCCTGGTGCTGATTAGTTTTTGGTACGGTTCGTAAAAACAGAACCCGCTTTTTTTGCGAAATGGCCCATTAAATCTTCATTTATCCGCTCTAGCTAAAGTACTAATTTAACAAATTTCCCAAAATTTGGTAGATAAGTTACTTATTAGATACTTTGGAGCTAATTAGAATTTGGTACGATTCGGAAAAGAAGAACACGCCTTTTTTACGAAATGGCTCGCAAAAATTTCACGTATCCACCCTAGCTAAAATACTAATCGACCAAATTTCACAATATTTGGTAGATAAGTTACTTGTGGGACACTCTGGTGCTGATTTGATTTTGGTACGATTCGGAAAATAACAATCTGCCTTTTTTTACGAAATGGCCCGCAAGACTCGCCAAAATCTAAAAAAAAGGAAAGACTACGTATGCTGAAATGTATTGTTTAAAGTCTTGTTTTATAGGCAATTTTTGACGAGGAAAAGAATATAACACACTCCATTATACTTTAGAACTAACCATTCTCTAGATATTTGAGATTTCTTGCATTTTTGTTACGCAGCTATCGGAAAAATGCCCAATTACCAAATAAAAATAAAAATTAAATTAAAAATGCAAATTTAGTGTTATTTTGTACAATTAAATTTAGTGAATTATTAAAGAAATAAAGAAAATGTAAATTTGAGTCTGCAGGGAAAGTCATGTGCTGCCCACATCAGCCTTTTTTTATGGGTTTTTGCGATTTTAGATACAGAAGAACCTTCTAACGGCGAACAAGTTGAAATATTTCCTAATATCTGCATTTCGTTTAAAACTAATTTTAAAAAGAACTTTTGGGACGAATAGATTTATTATATACTAGCAGCATACCCGTTCTTCGTACTGAGTATTTAATATAAAGAAATTTATAATTCTCAATCATGTGCAAATTCTGTTAAAATATTAAATTTATTGCTCATAAAGAGAAGTTTAAGAATATCTGTTCTCACTATGCAAAATTATATTCACGGGCAGATCTGAAGAATAAAACATCCTGGCCCCTTTTGTAAGTAAATTTACAAAAAAAAAAAAAGGAATTGAATCAATATATCAACCCCGTACTGCTTATATTGTCGCAGATTAGAAAATATGCCAGTGTGTTAGTAGAAGCTTACCCGTAATGCAATATGAGTCTCAAAAATATTTGCCAAAATAAAAAAGATGACGTAATAAATTGAAAGTATCAAAAATCCCCGTAATCTTAATACCAGAAGGTCGTAATTGATTCCAATATATGCCAATATATATCAAAATATATGCCAATATACCTGTACTACTTATATTCTTGTAGATTAGAAGATATACCCATGCATTTGTAAATTACTCGTACAACGTACTATATATGAGTTTCAACAATTTTCGTCATAATAAAACAATTCCATAATAATTTGAAAATATCAGTAATCCCTGAATCAACAGTCCCCGAAAATACCAATAATAATGATGTTTAAATCTGAAGACCGTAATTGATCCAGTCAAAAATGCAATGTCAATGAAATTTATTTTATATACATATTTTTATTATTCAAATCGGAAAAGATTTAATAAAAATCGTATGCCGCATAACATATTGAATCCGTTGCTAAGCGACATGATATCATTTGCTTCAAATAAATTGATAGAAATCATATCATCTGAATAATGCAATCTCCATCGAAGGTTTGGCGACATTTTCGTCAATTTAGCAATAACTTAAAAAATCGCCAAATTTATCGCCAAGTGGGACTGTAGAACTAACTGATAGTCCCATTTTGCGACAAATTGACGAAACATCATCACAATACTATCCCCTAACAAAACACAATTAATTTCATTTTGTAAGCGCGATTTTATCAATTTCATGATATTTTTATGGATTTAAAAATATTTTTACCAATTTGTGTGATATTAAAAAAATTCCTTCAATGTGTTACTAAGTAGGATGGATGAACTGACCGACAAATGCTACAGAACATCATTTAATGCTACATCATTTCAGTACTCTATTCTAAAAAAACAAATTTAATTTCATTGATTGATTTGGGCCATTTTTATCAATTTGGAGACATTTCCACTAATTTGATACAGTTTAAGAAAAGTTACCAAGTTATTTAGAGATATTCCGCTAAATTCGTAGCTGTGAATTTGCAGATCTGAAGAATAAAATATCCTGATCCCTTTTGTATATACTAAATGAAAACACTAAAATTGTATTAGAAGATATATACACCCGTTCTACTCTTTTTCTGCTTCAACAATCGGCTAAATAAATTTATTGGGTAAACACAATATATGAGTTTATTAGCTAAACACAATATATGAGCTTGAAACCTCTTTGCTTAAATAAATGAAAGTGATGTACGCAGTCCGCAATATATATAATTAAAATAACAATCAAACCGTTCATTTATAAAATATATTTTTACATCCATTTATTTATTATACAAATAGAAAAAATAATAATAAATATTACCAACACATTTGATTTCATTCCATTGCCGAACAACATGATATAAGATAGAATCTTCCTCATAAAATGTGAAATTAAATAGCCATTTTGATTTCTTTATACTCTTCATCGTTGAGTAAAAATTTGTGAAAGATGAACCACGGAGATAGATTTTTCCATTTAAATTCATGTTTCAAACAATTCATGCTTTCCTATAGTGACTAATTAATGCAAAAATCCTGTACTAAACTCGGAAATAAAGTTTTATTTCATTTTGGCGTTTTAAACAAACGATTTTCATCCTTTCCGTTTGGATAAACCACGGAGTTGGAGAGTAGATCTTCTAAGAAAAAGTTCCGTTTTTCATTAATATCTCGACAACCCCTGGTCTTAGAAACTCGAAACTTGGACAAAATTTATGGGGGGCTATTTCAAGGCGATCCACAAAATTTCATTAAATTCGGTTCAGCCGTTTTTCCGTGATGATGAAACAAACGAAAATTTTGTTTTTTACTAATATCTCGAGAACCACTGGTCGTAAAAACTCAAAACACGGACTAAATTTTAAGTGAGGCTATTTCTAGGCTACCCACAAAATTTCATCAAATTCGGTTCAGCCGTTCTCCCGTGATGATGGGACAAACAGACAGACAGATTTTCATTTTTATTTATATAGATTACTAGCAGCATACCCGTTCTTCGTACGGAGTATATAATATAAAGAAACTTGAAATTCATAATCATACCCAAATTCTTATAGTATACTAAATGACATGTTTAATCAAAATATTCTGTTAAAATATTTAATATAATGCTCCTAAAAAGAAGTTTAAGAATCTCTGTTCTCGCTATATAAAATTATCTTCATGGACATATCTGAAGAATAAAACATCTTGGACCCCTTATGTAAGCAAATATAAAAAAAAAATATGAAATTGAATCAATATATGCAAAATAAAAGCGTCAAAATTGTATGGGACCCGTACTAATTATATACGCGAATATTAGAAAATATAACCTGTATTAGTAGATTACATGTATGGGTTTTTGCGATTTTAGATACAGAAGAACCTTCTAACGGCGAACAAGTTGAAATATTTCCTAATATCTGCATTTCGTTTAAAACTAATTTTAAAAAGAACTTTTGGGACGAATAGATTTATTATATACTAGCAGCATACCCGTTCTTCGTACTGAGTATTTAATATAAAGAAATTTATAATTCTCAATCATGTGCAAATTCTGTTAAAATATTAAATTTATTGCTCATAAAGAGAAGTTTAAGAATATCTGTTCTCACTATGCAAAATTATATTCACGGGCAGATCTGAAGAATAAAACATCCTGGCCCCTTTTGTAAGTAAATTTACAAAAAAAAAAAAAAGGAATTGAATCAATATATCAACCCCGTACTGCTTATATTGTCGCAGATTAGAAAATATGCCAGTGTGTTAGTAGAAGCTTACCCGTAATGCAATATGAGTCTCAAAAATATTTGCCAAAATAAAAAAGATGACGTAATAAATTGAAAGTATCAAAAATCCCCGTAATCTTAATACCAGAAGGTTGTAATTGATTCCAATATATGCCAATATATATCAAAATATATGCCAATATACCTGTACTACTTATATTCTTGTAGATTAGAAGATATACCCATGCATTTGTAAATTACTCGTACAACGTACTATATATGAGTTTCAACAATTTTCGCCATAATAAAACAATTCCATAATAATTTGAAAATATCAGTAATCCCTGAATCAACAGTCCCCGAAAATACCAATAATAATGATGTTTAAATCTGAAGACCGTAATTGATCCAGTCAAAAATGCAATGTCAATGAAATTTATTTTATATACATATTTTTATTATTCAAATCGGAAAAGATTTAATAAAAATCGTATGCCGCATAACATATTGAATCCGTTGCTAAGCGACATGATATCATTTGCTTCAAATAAATTGATAGAAATCATATCATCTGAATAATGCAATCTCCATCGAAGGTTTGGCGACATTTTCGTCAATTTAGAAATAACTTAAAAAATCGCCAAATTTATCGCCAAGTGGGACTGTAGAACTAACTGATAGTCCCATTTTGCGACAAATTGACGAAACATCATCACAATACTATCCCCTAACAAAACACAATTAATTTCATTTTGTAAGCGCGATTTTATCAATTTCATGATATTTTTATGGATTTAAAAATATTTTTACCAATTTGTGTGATATTAAAAAAATTCCTTCAATGTGTTACTAAGTAGGATGGATGAACTGACCGACAAATGCTACAGAACATCATTTAATGCTACATCATTTCAGTACTCTATTCTAAAAAAACAAATTTAATTTCATTGATTGATTTGGGCCATTTTTATCAATTTGGAGACATTTCCACTAATTTGATACAGTTTAAGAAAAGTTACCAAGTTATTTAGAGATATTCCTCTAAATTCGTAGCTGTGAATTTGCAGATCTGAAGAATAAAATATCCTGATCCCTTTTGTATATACTAAATGAAAACACTAAAATTGTATTAGAAGATATATACACCCGTTCTACTCTTTTTCTGCTTCAACAATCGGCTAAATGAATTTATTGGGTAAACACAATATATGAGTTTATTAGCTAAACACAATATATGAGCTTGAAACCTCTTTGCTTAAATAAATGAAAGTGATGTACGCAGTCCGCAATATATATAATTAAAATAACAATCAAACCGTTCATTTTTAAAATATATTTTCACATCCATTTATTTATTATACAAATAGAAAAAAAAAATAATAAATATTACCAACACATTTGATTTCATTCCATTGCCGAACAACATGATATAAGATAGAATCTTCCTCATAAAATGGGAAATTAAATAGCCATTTTGATTTCTTTATACTCTTCATCGTTGAGTAAAAATTTGTGAAAGATGAACCACGGAGATAGATTTTTCCATTTAAATTCATGTTTCAAACAATTCATGCTTTCCTATAGTGACTAATTAATGCAAAAATCCTGTACTAAACTCGGAAATAAAGTTTTATTTCATTTTGGCGTTTTAAACAAACGATTTTCATCCTTTCCGTTTGGATAAACCACGGAGTTGGAGAGTAGATCTTCTAAGAAAAAGTTCCGTTTTTCATTAATATATCGACAACCCCTGGTCTTAGAAACTCGAAACTTGGACAAAATTTATGGGGGGCTATTTCAAGGCGATCCACAAAATTTCATTAAATTCGGTTCAGCCGTTTTTCCGTGATGATGAAACAAACGAAAATTTTGTTTTTTACTAATATCTCGAGAACCACTGGTCGTAAAAACTCAAAACACGGACTAAATTTTAAGTGAGGCTATTTCTAGGCTACCCACAAAATTTCATCAAATTCGGTTCAGCCGTTCTCCCGTGATGATGGGACAAACAGACAGACAGATTTTCATTTTTATTTATATAGATTACTAGCAGCATACCCGTTCTTCGTACGGAGTATATAATATAAAGAAACTTGAAATTCATAATCATACCCAAATTCTTATAGTATACTAAATGACATGTTTAATCAAAATATTCTGTTAAAATATTTAATATAATGCTCCTAAAAAGAAGTTTAAGAATCTCTGTTCTCGCTATATAAAATTATCTTCATGGACATATCTGAAGAATAAAACATCTTGGACCCCTTATGTAAGCAAATATAAAAAAAAAATATGAAATTGAATCAATATATGCAAAATAAAAGCGTCAAAATTGTATGGGACCCGTACTAATTATATACGCGAATATTAGAAAATATAACCTGTATTAGTAGATTACATGTATGGGTTTTTGCGATTTTAGATACAGAAGAACCTTCTAACGGCGAACAAGTTGAAATATTTCCTAATATCTGCATTTCGTTTAAAACTAATTTTAAAAAGAACTTTTGGGACGAATAGATTTATTATATACTAGCAGCATACCCGTTCTTCGTACTGAGTATTTAATATAAAGAAATTTATAATTCTCAATCATGTGCAAATTCTGTTAAAATATTAAATTTATTGCTCATAAAGAGAAGTTTAAGAATATCTGTTCTCACTATGCAAAATTATATTCACGGGCAGATCTGAAGAATAAAACATCCTGGCCCCTTTTGTAAGTAAATTTACAAAAAAAAAAAAAGGAATTGAATCAATATATCAACCCCGTACTGCTTATATTGTCGCAGATTAGAAAATATGCCAGTGTGTTAGTAGAAGCTTACCCGTAATGCAATATGAGTCTCAAAAATATTTGCCAAAATAAAAAAGATGACGTAATAAATTGAAAGTATCAAAAATCCCCGTAATCTTAATACCAGAAGGTTGTAATTGATTCCAATATATGCCAATATATATCAAAATATATGCCAATATACCTGTACTACTTATATTCTTGTAGATTAGAAGATATACCCATGCATTTGTAAATTACTCGTACAACGTACTATATATGAGTTTCAACAATTTTCGCCATAATAAAACAATTCCATAATAATTTGAAAATATCAGTAATCCCTGAATCAACAGTCCCCGAAAATACCAATAATAATGATGTTTAAATCTGAAGACCGTAATTGATCCAGTCAAAAATGCAATGTCAATGAAATTTATTTTATATACATATTTTTATTATTCAAATCGGAAAAGATTTAATAAAAATCGTATGCCGCATAACATATTGAATCCGTTGCTAAGCGACATGATATCATTTGCTTCAAATAAATTGATAGAAATCATATCATCTGAATAATGCAATCTCCATCGAAGGTTTGGCGACATTTTCGTCAATTTAGAAATAACTTAAAAAATCGCCAAATTTATCGCCAAGTGGGACTGTAGAACTAACTGATAGTCCCATTTTGCGACAAATTGACGAAACATCATCACAATACTATCCCCTAACAAAACACAATTAATTTCATTTTGTAAGCGCGATTTTATCAATTTCATGATATTTTTATGGATTTAAAAATATTTTTACCAATTTGTGTGATATTAAAAAAATTCCTTCAATGTGTTACTAAGTAGGATGGATGAACTGACCGACAAATGCTACAGAACATCATTTAATGCTACATCATTTCAGTACTCTATTCTAAAAAAACAAATTTAATTTCATTGATTGATTTGGGCCATTTTTATCAATTTGGAGACATTTCCACTAATTTGATACAGTTTAAGAAAAGTTACCAAGTTATTTAGAGATATTCCTCTAAATTCGTAGCTGTGAATTTGCAGATCTGAAGAATAAAATATCCTGATCCCTTTTGTATATACTAAATGAAAACACTAAAATTGTATTAGAAGATATATACACCCGTTCTACTCTTTTTCTGCTTCAACAATCGGCTAAATGAATTTATTGGGTAAACACAATATATGAGTTTATTAGCTAAACACAATATATGAGCTTGAAACCTCTTTGCTTAAATAAATGAAAGTGATGTACGCAGTCCGCAATATATATAATTAAAATAACAATCAAACCGTTCATTTTTAAAATATATTTTCACATCCATTTATTTATTATACAAATAGAAAAAAAAATAATAAATATTACCAACACATTTGATTTCATTCCATTGCCGAACAACATGATATAAGATAGAATCTTCCTCATAAAATGTGAAATTAAATAGCCATTTTGATTTCTTTATACTCTTCATCGTTGAGTAAAAATTTGTGAAAGATGAACCACAGAGATAGATTTTTCCATTTAAATTCATGTTTCAAACAATTCATGCTTTCCTATAGTGACTAATTAATGCAAAAATCCTGTACTGAACTCGGAAATAAAGTTTTATTTCATTTTGGCGTTTTAAACAAACGATTTTCATCCTTTCCGTTTGGATAAACCACGGAGTTGGAGAGTAGATCTCCTAAGAAAAAGTTCCGTTTTTCATTAATATCTCGACAACCCCTGGTCTTAGAAACTCGAAACTTGGACAAAATTTATGGGGGGCTATTTCAAGGCGATCCACAAAATTTCATTAAATTCGGTTCAGCCGTTTTTCCGTGATGATGAAACAAACGAAAATTTTGTTTTTTACTAATATCTCGAGAACCACTGGTCGTAAAAACTCAAAACACGGACTAAATTTTAAGTGAGGCTATTTCTAGGCTACCCACAAAATTTCATCAAATTCGGTTCAGCCGTTCTCCCGTGATGATGGGACAAACAGACAGACAGATTTTCATTTTTATTTATATAGATTACTAGCAGCATACCCGTTCTTCGTACGGAGTATATAATATAAAGAAACTTGAAATTCATAATCATGCCCAAATTCTTATAGTATACTAAATGACATGTTTAATCAAAATATTCTGTTAAAATATTTAATATAATGCTCCTAAAAAGAAGTTTAAGAATCTCTGTTCTCGCTATATAAAATTATCTTTATGGACATATCTGAAGAATGAAACATCTTGGACCCCTTATGTAAGCAAATATAAAAAAAAATATGGAATTGAATCAATATATGCAAAATAAAAGCGTTAAAATTGTATGGGACCCGTACTAATTATATACGCGAATATTAGAAAATATAACCTGTATGAGTAGATTACATATATAAAGTGAAAATACCAATAAACCCGTAATCTTTAAATCTGAAGACAGTCATTTATTCCAATATATGTCAAAATTAAAGTGCTAAAATTATATGGGAAGATATACACGTACTACTTATAATGTCCGATTATTAGTAGAAGATTACCCGTTTTGCAATATGAGTCACAAATGTTTTTTGGTAAAATACAACAGACGACGTAATAAATTGAATATATAATTAATCCCCTTAATCTTCATACCAGAAGACTGTACTTGATTCCAATATATATGCCAATATATGTCAAAATATATGCCAATATACCTGTACTACTTATATTCTCGTAGGTTAGAAGATATACCCGTGCATTCCTAGAAGATTACTCGTACAACGTACAATATGCGTGTGTCAGCAATTTTTGCCGCAATAAAACAATGGCGTAATAACTTAAAAATATCAATAATCCCTGAATCAATAATTCCGGAAAATATCATTAATAATAATGTTTAAACCTGAAGAGTATAATTGATATTATCCAGTCCAAAATGAAATGGCAATGAAATTTACTTTATATACATATCTTCATTAATCAAATCGGAAAGGATTTAATAAAAATCGTCTGCCGCATAAACACATTGGATTTAAATCCGTTGCTAAGCGACATGATATCATTTGCTTCAAATAAATTGGTAGAAAAAATATCGTCTAAATAGTTATATTTCTATGGAACATTTGGCGACAGTTTCGTCAAATTAGCGACATTTTAAAAAATCGCCAAATTTATCGCCAAGTGGGACTGTAGAACTGACAGTTCCACTTTGCGACAAATTGACGAAATATCATCACAATACTATCCCCTAACAAAAAACAATTAATATCATTTATGTAGCGCAATTTTATCAATTTCAAGATATTTTTATAGATTTGAAAACATTTTTATCAATTTGGCGACATTTTAAAAATTCGCTAAATGTATTACTAAGTAGGATGGTTGGTCTGACAGATAAATGCTAACCAAACATCATTTCAGTACTCTCTTCTAACAAAACAAAAAAAAATTTCATTGATATGTAGAAGACCCAAGCCACACGACCAACCCGAAGGTTTATGGCAGCTGTTTGTGTGTCGTTTATATCAATTTGGCGACATTTCCGTCAATTTGGCAAAGTTTAAGAAAAGTTGTCAAATTAGCGATATCCCTCCAAATTCGTAGCTTTGAATTTGCAGATCTGAATGAAACTTTCTTATCCCGTTTCAATATACTAAATGAAAACACTACAATTGTATTAGAAGATATACCCGCTCTACTCTTTTTCTGTTTCAACAATTGGCTATATGAATTTATTGGCTAAACACAATATATGAGTTTAGTAGCTAAATACGATATAAGCTTGAAAACTCCTTGCCAAAATAAATGAAATTGATGTACGCAGTCAGCAATTAATATAATTAAAAGAAAAATCAAACCGTCCATTCATAAGATATACTTTTATATCCATTTATTTATTATTTAAATCGAAAAAAAATAATAAAAACATTAACAAACACATTTAATTTAATTGCGATGCCGAGCAACATGATATATCCTCCTAAAATGTTAAAATTTATTAACCACTAACAGGACACCCGTTATTCGTACGGAGTGTATAATTTAAAGAAACTTATAGTTCGCAATCATGTGCAAATCCTGTTAAAATATTAAATTTATTGCTCCTAAAGAGAAGTTTAAGAATATATGTTCTCACTATGCAAAATTATCTTCACGATCAGATCTGAAGAATAAAACATCCGGCCCCCTTTTGTAAGCAAATTTACAGAAGAAAAAATAGGAATTGAATGAATATAATCAACCCCGTACTAATTATATTGTCGCAGATTAGAAAATATGCCGATGTGTTAGTAGAAGATTACCCGTATTACAATATGCGTCTCAAAAATATTTGCCAAAATAAAAGAGATGACGTAATAAATTGAAAACATCAATAATATCCGTACTCTTTATACCAGAAGGTCGTAATTGATTCCAATATATGCCAATATATATCAAAACATATGTCATTATACCTGTACTACTTATATTCTCGTAGATTAAAAGATATACACGTGTATTTGTAGAAGATTCGTACAACATACAATATATGAGTTTAAACAATTTTTGTCATAATAAAATAATTGCATAATAACTTGAAAATATCAATAATCCTTGAATCAATAATCCCCGAAAATATAAATAATAATAATTTTTAAACCTGAAGACCGTAATTGATATTATCCAGTCAAAAATGCTATAAGAAAAATCAAATCGTTCTTTTCTAAAATATATTTTTATATCCATTTATGTATTATTCAAATCGAAAAAATAATTATTAAAATTAACAGACAGATTTAATTTAATTGCGTTTCTGAGTAACATGATATAAGATAGAATCTTATAACATGTTAAATATGTCATGTCTTATAACATAAACTGCGAAATTAAATAACGATTTTGATTTCTCTATACTTCTCATTGTTCCGTAAAAGCTTGTTTTAAATAAACCATGAACCATGGAGATAGATTTCCCCTTTAAATCATGTTTCAAACAATTCATGTTTTCAGAAAGTGACTAATTAACGCAAAAAATCTCCCATCAAACTCAGAGATTAAATTTTAATTCACTTTCAAACGATTTTCAAGCTTTTCGTTTGGATAAACCACGGAGTTAGGGAGTAGAACTCCTAGGAAAAAGTTCCGTTTTTCATTAATATCTCGACAACCCCAGGTCTTAGAAACTCGAAACTTGGACAAAATTTATGGGGGGATATTTCAAGGCTATTCACCAAATTTCATTAAATTCGGTTCAGCCGTTTTTCCGTGACGATGAGACAAACGAAAATTTCGTTTTTTACTAATATCTCGAGAACCACTGGTCGTAGAAACTCAAAACACGGATATAATTTTAAGTGGGGCTATTTCTGGGCTACCCACAAAATTTCATCAAATTCGGTTCAGCCGTTCTCACGTGATGGTGTGACAAACAGACAGACAGACAGACAGACAGACAGACAGACAGACAGACAGACAGACAGATTTTCATTTTTATTTATATAGACTAGCAGCATACCCGTTCTTCGTACGGAGTATATAATATAAAGAAACTTGAAATTCATAATCATGCCCAAATTCTTATAGTATACTAAATGACATGTTTAATCAAAATATTCTGTTAAAATATTTAATATAATGCTCCTAAAAAGAAGTTTAAGAATCTCTGTTCTCGCTATATAAAATTATCTTCATGGACATATCTGAAGAATAAAACATCTTGGACCCCTTATGTAAGCAAATATAAAAAAAAATATGGAATTGAATCAATATATGCAAAATAAAAGCGTTAAAATTGTATGGGACCCGTACTAATTATATACGCGAATATTAGAAAATATAACCTGTATTAGTAGATTACATGTATAAATTGAAAATACCAATAAACCCGTAATCTTTAAATCTGAAGACAGTCATTTATTCCAATATATGTCAAAATTAAAGTGCTAAAATTATATGGGAAGATATACACGTACTACTTATAATGTCCGATTATTAGTAGAAGATTACCCACATATTGCAATATGAGTCTCAAATGTTTTTTGGTAAAATACAACAGACGACGTAATAAATTGAATATATAATTAATCCCCTTAATCTTCATACCAGAAGACTGTACTTGATTCCAATATATATGCCAAAATATGTCAAAATATATGCCAATATACCTGTACTACTTATATTCTCGTAGGTTAGAAGATATACCCGTGCATTCCTAGAAGATTACTCGCACAACGTACAATATGCGTGTGTCAGCAATTTTTGCCGCGATAAAACAATGGCGTAATAACTTAAAAATATCAATAATCCCTGAATCAATAATTCCGGAAAATATCAATAATAATAATGTTTAAACCTGAAGAGTATAATTGATATTATCCAGTCCAAAATGAAATGGCAATGAAATTTATTTTATATACATATCTTCATTATTCAAATCGGAAAGGATTTAATAAAAATCGTCTGCCGCATAAACACATTGGATTTAAATCCGTTGCTAAGCGACATGATATCATTTGCTTCAAATAAATTGGTAGAAAAAATATCGTCTATATAGTTATATTTCTATGGAACATTTGGCGACAGTTTCGTCAAATTAGCGACATTTTAAAAAATCGCCAAATTTATCGCCAAGTGGGACTGTAGAACTGACAGTTCCACTTTGCGACAAATTGACGAAATATCATCACAATACTATCCCCTAACAAAAAACAATTAATATCATTTACGTAGCGCAATTTTATCAATTTCAAGATATTTTTATAGATTTGAAAACATTTTTATCAATTTGGTGACATTTTAAAAATTCGCTAAATGTATTACTATGTAGGATGGTTGGTCTGACAGATAAATGCTAACCAAACATCATTTCAGTACTCTCTTCTAACAAAAAAAAAAAAAAAAATTCATTGATATGTAGAAGACCCAAGCCACACGACCAACCCGAAGGTTTATGGCGGCTGTTTGTGTGTCGTTTATATCAATTTGGCGACATTTCCGTCAATTTGGCAAAGTTTAAGAAAAGTTGTCAAATTAGCGATATCCCTCCAAATTCGTAGCTTTGAATTTGCAGATCTGAATGAAACATTCTTATCCCTTTTCAATATACTAAATGAAAACACTACAATTGTATTAGAAGATATACCCGCTCTACTCTTTTTATGTTTCAACAATCGGCTATATGAATTTATTGGCTAAACACAATATATGAGTTTAGTAGCTAAATACGATATAAGCTTGAAAACTCTTTGCCAAAATAAATGAAATTGATGTACGCGGTCAGCAATTAATATAATTAAAAGAAAAATCAAACCGTCCATTCATGAGATATACTTTTATATCCATTTATCCATTTATTTATTATTTAAATCGAAAAAAAATAATAAAAACATTAACAAACACATTTAATTTAATTGCGATTCCGAACATGATATATCCTCCTAAAATGTTAAAATTTATCAACCACTAACAGCACACCCGTTATTCGTACGGAGTGTATAATTTAAAGAAACTTAAAGTTCGCAATCATGTGCAAATTCTGTTAAAATATTAAATTTATTGCTCCTAAAGAGAAGTTTAAGAATACATGTTCTCACTATGCAAAATTATCTTCACGATCAGATCTGAAGAATAAAACATCCTGCCCCCTTTTGTAAGCAAATTTACAGAAGAAAAAATAGGAATTGAATGAATATATGCAACCCCGTACTAATTATATTGTCGCAGATCAGAAAATATGCCAATGTGTTAGTAGAAGATTACCCGTATTACAATATGCGTCTCAAAAATATTTGCCAAAATAAAAGAGATGACGTAATAAATTGAAAACTTCAATAATATCCGTACTCTTTATACCAGAAGGTCGTAATTGATTCCAATATATGCCAATATATATCAAAACATATGTCAATATACCTGTACTACTTATATTCTCGTAGATTAAAAGATATACACGTGTATTTGTAGAAGATTCGTACAACATACAATATATGAGTTTAAACAATTTTTGTCATAATAAAATAATTGCATAATAACTTGAAAATATCAATAATCCTTGAATCAATAATCCCCGAAAATATAAATAATAATAATTTTTAAACCTGAAGACCGTAATTGATATTATCCAGTCAAAAATGCTATAAGAAAAATCAAATCGTTCTTTTCTAAAATATATTTTTATATCCATTTATTTATTATTCAAATCGAAAAAATAATTATTAAAATTAACAGACAGATTTAATTCAATTGCGTTTCTGAGTAACATGATATAAGATAGAATTTTATAACATTTTAAATATGTCATGTCTTATAACATAAACTGCGAAATTAAATAACGATTTTGATTTCTCTATACTTCTCACTGTTCCGTAAAAGCTTGTTTTAAATAAACCATGAACCATGGAGATAGATTTCCCCTTTAAATCATGTTTTCAGAAAGTGACTAATTAACGCAAACAATCTCCCATCAAACTCAGAGATTAAATTTTAATTCACTTTCTAACGATTTTCAAGCTTTTCGTTTGGATAAACCACGGAGTTAGGGAGTAGAACTCCTAGGAAAAAGTTCCGTTTTTCATTAATATCTCAACAACCCCAGGTCTTAGAAACTCGAAACTTGGACAAAATTTATGGGGGGATATTTCAAGGCTATCCACCAAATTTCATTAAATTCGGTTCAGCCGTTTTTCCGTGATGATGAGACAAACGAAAATTTTGTTTTTTAACTAATATCTCGAGAACCACTGGTCGTAAAAACTCAAATCACGGACTAAATTTTAAGTGAGGCTATTTCTAGGCTACCCACAAAATTTCATCAAATTCGGTTCAGCCGTTCTCCCGTGATGATGGGACAAAGAGACACACAGATTTTCATTTTTATTTATATAGATTACTAGCAGCATACCCGTTCTTCGTACGGAGTATATAATATAAAGAAACTTGAAATTCATAATCATGCCCAAATTCTTATAGTATACTAAATGACATGTTTAATCAAAATATTCTGTTAAAATATTTAATATAATGCTCCTAAAAAGAAGTTTAAGAATCTCTGTTCTCGCTATATAAAATTATCTTTATGGACATATCTGAAGAATGAAACATCTTGGACCCCTTATGTAAGCAAATATAAAAAAAAATATGGAATTGAATCAATATATGCAAAATAAAAGCGTTAAAATTGTATGGGACCCGTACTAATTATATACGCGAATATTAGAAAATATAACCTGTATGAGTAGATTACATATATAAAGTGAAAATACCAATAAACCCGTAATCTTTAAATCTGAAGACAGTCATTTATTCCAATATATGTCAAAATTAAAGTGCTAAAATTATATGGGAAGATATACACGTACTACTTATAATGTCCGATTATTAGTAGAAGATTACCCGTTTTGCAATATGAGTCACAAATGTTTTTTGGTAAAATACAACAGACGACGTAATAAATTGAATATATAATTAATCCCCTTAATCTTCATACCAGAAGACTGTACTTGATTCCAATATATATGCCAATATATGTCAAAATATATGCCAATATACCTGTACTACTTATATTCTCGTAGGTTAGAAGATATACCCGTGCATTCCTAGAAGATTACTCGTACAACGTACAATATGCGTGTGTCAGCAATTTTTGCCGCAATAAAACAATGGCGTAATAACTTAAAAATATCAATAATCCCTGAATCAATAATTCCGGAAAATATCATTAATAATAATGTTTAAACCTGAAGAGTATAATTGATATTATCCAGTCCAAAATGAAATGGCAATGAAATTTACTTTATATACATATCTTCATTAATCAAATCGGAAAGGATTTAATAAAAATCGTCTGCCGCATAAACACATTGGATTTAAATCCGTTGCTAAGCGACATGATATCATTTGCTTCAAATAAATTGGTAGAAAAAATATCGTCTAAATAGTTATATTTCTATGGAACATTTGGCGACAGTTTCGTCAAATTAGCGACATTTTAAAAAATCGCCAAATTTATCGCCAAGTGGGACTGTAGAACTGACAGTTCCACTTTGCGACAAATTGACGAAATATCATCACAATACTATCCCCTAACAAAAAACAATTAATATCATTTATGTAGCGCAATTTTATCAATTTCAAGATATTTTTATAGATTTGAAAACATTTTTATCAATTTGGCGACATTTTAAAAATTCGCTAAATGTATTACTAAGTAGGATGGTTGGTCTGACAGATAAATGCTAACCAAACATCATTTCAGTACTCTCTTCTAACAAAACAAAAAAAAATTTCATTGATATGTAGAAGACCCAAGCCACACGACCAACCCGAAGGTTTATGGCAGCTGTTTGTGTGTCGTTTATATCAATTTGGCGACATTTCCGTCAATTTGGCAAAGTTTAAGAAAAGTTGTCAAATTAGCGATATCCCTCCAAATTCGTAGCTTTGAATTTGCAGATCTGAATGAAACTTTCTTATCCCGTTTCAATATACTAAATGAAAACACTACAATTGTATTAGAAGATATACCCGCTCTACTCTTTTTCTGTTTCAACAATTGGCTATATGAATTTATTGGCTAAACACAATATATGAGTTTAGTAGCTAAATACGATATAAGCTTGAAAACTCCTTGCCAAAATAAATGAAATTGATGTACGCAGTCAGCAATTAATATAATTAAAAGAAAAATCAAACCGTCCATTCATAAGATATACTTTTATATCCATTTATTTATTATTTAAATCGAAAAAAAATAATAAAAACATTAACAAACACATTTAATTTAATTGCGATGCCGAGCAACATGATATATCCTCCTAAAATGTTAAAATTTATTAACCACTAACAGGACACCCGTTATTCGTACGGAGTGTATAATTTAAAGAAACTTATAGTTCGCAATCATGTGCAAATCCTGTTAAAATATTAAATTTATTGCTCCTAAAGAGAAGTTTAAGAATATATGTTCTCACTATGCAAAATTATCTTCACGATCAGATCTGAAGAATAAAACATCCGGCCCCCTTTTGTAAGCAAATTTACAGAAGAAAAAATAGGAATTGAATGAATATAATCAACCCCGTACTAATTATATTGTCGCAGATTAGAAAATATGCCGATGTGTTAGTAGAAGATTACCCGTATTACAATATGCGTCTCAAAAATATTTGCCAAAATAAAAGAGATGACGTAATAAATTGAAAACATCAATAATATCCGTACTCTTTATACCAGAAGGTCGTAATTGATTCCAATATATGCCAATATATATCAAAACATATGTCATTATACCTGTACTACTTATATTCTCGTAGATTAAAAGATATACACGTGTATTTGTAGAAGATTCGTACAACATACAATATATGAGTTTAAACAATTTTTGTCATAATAAAATAATTGCATAATAACTTGAAAATATCAATAATCCTTGAATCAATAATCCCCGAAAATATAAATAATAATAATTTTTAAACCTGAAGACCGTAATTGATATTATCCAGTCAAAAATGCTATAAGAAAAATCAAATCGTTCTTTTCTAAAATATATTTTTATATCCATTTATGTATTATTCAAATCGAAAAAATAATTATTAAAATTAACAGACAGATTTAATTTAATTGCGTTTCTGAGTAACATGATATAAGATAGAATCTTATAACATGTTAAATATGTCATGTCTTATAACATAAACTGCGAAATTAAATAACGATTTTGATTTCTCTATACTTCTCATTGTTCCGTAAAAGCTTGTTTTAAATAAACCATGAACCATGGAGATAGATTTCCCCTTTAAATCATGTTTCAAACAATTCATGTTTTCAGAAAGTGACTAATTAACGCAAAAAATCTCCCATCAAACTCAGAGATTAAATTTTAATTCACTTTCAAACGATTTTCAAGCTTTTCGTTTGGATAAACCACGGAGTTAGGGAGTAGAACTCCTAGGAAAAAGTTCCGTTTTTCATTAATATCTCGACAACCCCAGGTCTTAGAAACTCGAAACTTGGACAAAATTTATGGGGGGATATTTCAAGGCTATTCACCAAATTTCATTAAATTCGGTTCAGCCGTTTTTCCGTGACGATGAGACAAACGAAAATTTCGTTTTTTACTAATATCTCGAGAACCACTGGTCGTAGAAACTCAAAACACGGATATAATTTTAAGTGGGGCTATTTCTGGGCTACCCACAAAATTTCATCAAATTCGGTTCAGCCGTTCTCACGTGATGGTGTGACAAACAGACAGACAGACAGACAGACAGACAGACAGACAGACAGACAGACAGACAGATTTTCATTTTTATTTATATAGACTAGCAGCATACCCGTTCTTCGTACGGAGTATATAATATAAAGAAACTTGAAATTCATAATCATGCCCAAATTCTTATAGTATACTAAATGACATGTTTAATCAAAATATTCTGTTAAAATATTTAATATAATGCTCCTAAAAAGAAGTTTAAGAATCTCTGTTCTCGCTATATAAAATTATCTTCATGGACATATCTGAAGAATAAAACATCTTGGACCCCTTATGTAAGCAAATATAAAAAAAAATATGGAATTGAATCAATATATGCAAAATAAAAGCGTTAAAATTGTATGGGACCCGTACTAATTATATACGCGAATATTAGAAAATATAACCTGTATTAGTAGATTACATGTATAAATTGAAAATACCAATAAACCCGTAATCTTTAAATCTGAAGACAGTCATTTATTCCAATATATGTCAAAATTAAAGTGCTAAAATTATATGGGAAGATATACACGTACTACTTATAATGTCCGATTATTAGTAGAAGATTACCCACATATTGCAATATGAGTCTCAAATGTTTTTTGGTAAAATACAACAGACGACGTAATAAATTGAATATATAATTAATCCCCTTAATCTTCATACCAGAAGACTGTACTTGATTCCAATATATATGCCAAAATATGTCAAAATATATGCCAATATACCTGTACTACTTATATTCTCGTAGGTTAGAAGATATACCCGTGCATTCCTAGAAGATTACTCGCACAACGTACAATATGCGTGTGTCAGCAATTTTTGCCGCGATAAAACAATGGCGTAATAACTTAAAAATATCAATAATCCCTGAATCAATAATTCCGGAAAATATCAATAATAATAATGTTTAAACCTGAAGAGTATAATTGATATTATCCAGTCCAAAATGAAATGGCAATGAAATTTATTTTATATACATATCTTCATTATTCAAATCGGAAAGGATTTAATAAAAATCGTCTGCCGCATAAACACATTGGATTTAAATCCGTTGCTAAGCGACATGATATCATTTGCTTCAAATAAATTGGTAGAAAAAATATCGTCTATATAGTTATATTTCTATGGAACATTTGGCGACAGTTTCGTCAAATTAGCGACATTTTAAAAAATCGCCAAATTTATCGCCAAGTGGGACTGTAGAACTGACAGTTCCACTTTGCGACAAATTGACGAAATATCATCACAATACTATCCCCTAACAAAAAACAATTAATATCATTTACGTAGCGCAATTTTATCAATTTCAAGATATTTTTATAGATTTGAAAACATTTTTATCAATTTGGTGACATTTTAAAAATTCGCTAAATGTATTACTATGTAGGATGGTTGGTCTGACAGATAAATGCTAACCAAACATCATTTCAGTACTCTCTTCTAACAAAAAAAAAAAAAAAAATTCATTGATATGTAGAAGACCCAAGCCACACGACCAACCCGAAGGTTTATGGCGGCTGTTTGTGTGTCGTTTATATCAATTTGGCGACATTTCCGTCAATTTGGCAAAGTTTAAGAAAAGTTGTCAAATTAGCGATATCCCTCCAAATTCGTAGCTTTGAATTTGCAGATCTGAATGAAACATTCTTATCCCTTTTCAATATACTAAATGAAAACACTACAATTGTATTAGAAGATATACCCGCTCTACTCTTTTTATGTTTCAACAATCGGCTATATGAATTTATTGGCTAAACACAATATATGAGTTTAGTAGCTAAATACGATATAAGCTTGAAAACTCTTTGCCAAAATAAATGAAATTGATGTACGCGGTCAGCAATTAATATAATTAAAAGAAAAATCAAACCGTCCATTCATGAGATATACTTTTATATCCATTTATCCATTTATTTATTATTTAAATCGAAAAAAAATAATAAAAACATTAACAAACACATTTAATTTAATTGCGATTCCGAACATGATATATCCTCCTAAAATGTTAAAATTTATCAACCACTAACAGCACACCCGTTATTCGTACGGAGTGTATAATTTAAAGAAACTTAAAGTTCGCAATCATGTGCAAATTCTGTTAAAATATTAAATTTATTGCTCCTAAAGAGAAGTTTAAGAATACATGTTCTCACTATGCAAAATTATCTTCACGATCAGATCTGAAGAATAAAACATCCTGCCCCCTTTTGTAAGCAAATTTACAGAAGAAAAAATAGGAATTGAATGAATATATGCAACCCCGTACTAATTATATTGTCGCAGATCAGAAAATATGCCAATGTGTTAGTAGAAGATTACCCGTATTACAATATGCGTCTCAAAAATATTTGCCAAAATAAAAGAGATGACGTAATAAATTGAAAACTTCAATAATATCCGTACTCTTTATACCAGAAGGTCGTAATTGATTCCAATATATGCCAATATATATCAAAACATATGTCAATATACCTGTACTACTTATATTCTCGTAGATTAAAAGATATACACGTGTATTTGTAGAAGATTCGTACAACATACAATATATGAGTTTAAACAATTTTTGTCATAATAAAATAATTGCATAATAACTTGAAAATATCAATAATCCTTGAATCAATAATCCCCGAAAATATAAATAATAATAATTTTTAAACCTGAAGACCGTAATTGATATTATCCAGTCAAAAATGCTATAAGAAAAATCAAATCGTTCTTTTCTAAAATATATTTTTATATCCATTTATTTATTATTCAAATCGAAAAAATAATTATTAAAATTAACAGACAGATTTAATTCAATTGCGTTTCTGAGTAACATGATATAAGATAGAATTTTATAACATTTTAAATATGTCATGTCTTATAACATAAACTGCGAAATTAAATAACGATTTTGATTTCTCTATACTTCTCACTGTTCCGTAAAAGCTTGTTTTAAATAAACCATGAACCATGGAGATAGATTTCCCCTTTAAATCATGTTTTCAGAAAGTGACTAATTAACGCAAACAATCTCCCATCAAACTCAGAGATTAAATTTTAATTCACTTTCTAACGATTTTCAAGCTTTTCGTTTGGATAAACCACGGAGTTAGGGAGTAGAACTCCTAGGAAAAAGTTCCGTTTTTCATTAATATCTCAACAACCCCAGGTCTTAGAAACTCGAAACTTGGACAAAATTTATGGGGGGATATTTCAAGGCTATCCACCAAATTTCATTAAATTCGGTTCAGCCGTTTTTCCGTGATGATGAGACAAACGAAAATTTTGTTTTTTAACTAATATCTCGAGAACCACTGGTCGTAAAAACTCAAATCACGGACTAAATTTTAAGTGAGGCTATTTCTAGGCTACCCACAAAATTTCATCAAATTCGGTTCAGCCGTTCTCCCGTGATGATGGGACAAAGAGACACACAGATTTTCATTTTTATTTATATAGATTACTAGCAGCATACCCGTTCTTCGTACGGAGTATATAATATAAAGAAACTTGAAATTCATAATCATGCCCAAATTCTTATAGTATACTAAATGACATGTTTAATCAAAATATTCTGTTAAAATATTTAATATAATGCTCCTAAAAAGAAGTTTAAGAATCTCTGTTCTCGCTATATAAAATTATCTTTATGGACATATCTGAAGAATGAAACATCTTGGACCCCTTATGTAAGCAAATATAAAAAAAAATATGGAATTGAATCAATATATGCAAAATAAAAGCGTTAAAATTGTATGGGACCCGTACTAATTATATACGCGAATATTAGAAAATATAACCTGTATGAGTAGATTACATATATAAAGTGAAAATACCAATAAACCCGTAATCTTTAAATCTGAAGACAGTCATTTATTCCAATATATGTCAAAATTAAAGTGCTAAAATTATATGGGAAGATATACACGTACTACTTATAATGTCCGATTATTAGTAGAAGATTACCCGTTTTGCAATATGAGTCACAAATGTTTTTTGGTAAAATACAACAGACGACGTAATAAATTGAATATATAATTAATCCCCTTAATCTTCATACCAGAAGACTGTACTTGATTCCAATATATATGCCAATATATGTCAAAATATATGCCAATATACCTGTACTACTTATATTCTCGTAGGTTAGAAGATATACCCGTGCATTCCTAGAAGATTACTCGTACAACGTACAATATGCGTGTGTCAGCAATTTTTGCCGCAATAAAACAATGGCGTAATAACTTAAAAATATCAATAATCCCTGAATCAATAATTCCGGAAAATATCATTAATAATAATGTTTAAACCTGAAGAGTATAATTGATATTATCCAGTCCAAAATGAAATGGCAATGAAATTTACTTTATATACATATCTTCATTAATCAAATCGGAAAGGATTTAATAAAAATCGTCTGCCGCATAAACACATTGGATTTAAATCCGTTGCTAAGCGACATGATATCATTTGCTTCAAATAAATTGGTAGAAAAAATATCGTCTAAATAGTTATATTTCTATGGAACATTTGGCGACAGTTTCGTCAAATTAGCGACATTTTAAAAAATCGCCAAATTTATCGCCAAGTGGGACTGTAGAACTGACAGTTCCACTTTGCGACAAATTGACGAAATATCATCACAATACTATCCCCTAACAAAAAACAATTAATATCATTTATGTAGCGCAATTTTATCAATTTCAAGATATTTTTATAGATTTGAAAACATTTTTATCAATTTGGCGACATTTTAAAAATTCGCTAAATGTATTACTAAGTAGGATGGTTGGTCTGACAGATAAATGCTAACCAAACATCATTTCAGTACTCTCTTCTAACAAAACAAAAAAAAATTTCATTGATATGTAGAAGACCCAAGCCACACGACCAACCCGAAGGTTTATGGCAGCTGTTTGTGTGTCGTTTATATCAATTTGGCGACATTTCCGTCAATTTGGCAAAGTTTAAGAAAAGTTGTCAAATTAGCGATATCCCTCCAAATTCGTAGCTTTGAATTTGCAGATCTGAATGAAACTTTCTTATCCCGTTTCAATATACTAAATGAAAACACTACAATTGTATTAGAAGATATACCCGCTCTACTCTTTTTCTGTTTCAACAATTGGCTATATGAATTTATTGGCTAAACACAATATATGAGTTTAGTAGCTAAATACGATATAAGCTTGAAAACTCCTTGCCAAAATAAATGAAATTGATGTACGCAGTCAGCAATTAATATAATTAAAAGAAAAATCAAACCGTCCATTCATAAGATATACTTTTATATCCATTTATTTATTATTTAAATCGAAAAAAAATAATAAAAACATTAACAAACACATTTAATTTAATTGCGATGCCGAGCAACATGATATATCCTCCTAAAATGTTAAAATTTATTAACCACTAACAGGACACCCGTTATTCGTACGGAGTGTATAATTTAAAGAAACTTATAGTTCGCAATCATGTGCAAATCCTGTTAAAATATTAAATTTATTGCTCCTAAAGAGAAGTTTAAGAATATATGTTCTCACTATGCAAAATTATCTTCACGATCAGATCTGAAGAATAAAACATCCGGCCCCCTTTTGTAAGCAAATTTACAGAAGAAAAAATAGGAATTGAATGAATATAATCAACCCCGTACTAATTATATTGTCGCAGATTAGAAAATATGCCGATGTGTTAGTAGAAGATTACCCGTATTACAATATGCGTCTCAAAAATATTTGCCAAAATAAAAGAGATGACGTAATAAATTGAAAACATCAATAATATCCGTACTCTTTATACCAGAAGGTCGTAATTGATTCCAATATATGCCAATATATATCAAAACATATGTCATTATACCTGTACTACTTATATTCTCGTAGATTAAAAGATATACACGTGTATTTGTAGAAGATTCGTACAACATACAATATATGAGTTTAAACAATTTTTGTCATAATAAAATAATTGCATAATAACTTGAAAATATCAATAATCCTTGAATCAATAATCCCCGAAAATATAAATAATAATAATTTTTAAACCTGAAGACCGTAATTGATATTATCCAGTCAAAAATGCTATAAGAAAAATCAAATCGTTCTTTTCTAAAATATATTTTTATATCCATTTATGTATTATTCAAATCGAAAAAATAATTATTAAAATTAACAGACAGATTTAATTTAATTGCGTTTCTGAGTAACATGATATAAGATAGAATCTTATAACATGTTAAATATGTCATGTCTTATAACATAAACTGCGAAATTAAATAACGATTTTGATTTCTCTATACTTCTCATTGTTCCGTAAAAGCTTGTTTTAAATAAACCATGAACCATGGAGATAGATTTCCCCTTTAAATCATGTTTCAAACAATTCATGTTTTCAGAAAGTGACTAATTAACGCAAAAAATCTCCCATCAAACTCAGAGATTAAATTTTAATTCACTTTCAAACGATTTTCAAGCTTTTCGTTTGGATAAACCACGGAGTTAGGGAGTAGAACTCCTAGGAAAAAGTTCCGTTTTTCATTAATATCTCGACAACCCCAGGTCTTAGAAACTCGAAACTTGGACAAAATTTATGGGGGGATATTTCAAGGCTATTCACCAAATTTCATTAAATTCGGTTCAGCCGTTTTTTCGTGACGATGAGACAAACGAAAATTTCGTTTTTTACTAATATCTCGAGAACCACTGGTCGTAGAAACTCAAAACACGGATATAATTTTAAGTGGGGCTATTTCTGGGCTACCCACAAAATTTCATCAAATTCGGTTCAGCCGTTCTCACGTGATGGTGTGACAAACAGACAGACAGACAGACAGACAGACAGACAGACAGACAGACAGACAGACAGATTTTCATTTTTATTTATATAGACTAGCAGCATACCCGTTCTTCGTACGGAGTATATAATATAAAGAAACTTGAAATTCATAATCATGCCCAAATTCTTATAGTATACTAAATGACATGTTTAATCAAAATATTCTGTTAAAATATTTAATATAATGCTCCTAAAAAGAAGTTTAAGAATCTCTGTTCTCGCTATATAAAATTATCTTCATGGACATATCTGAAGAATAAAACATCTTGGACCCCTTATGTAAGCAAATATAAAAAAAAATATGGAATTGAATCAATATATGCAAAATAAAAGCGTTAAAATTGTATGGGACCCGTACTAATTATATACGCGAATATTAGAAAATATAACCTGTATTAGTAGATTACATGTATAAATTGAAAATACCAATAAACCCGTAATCTTTAAATCTGAAGACAGTCATTTATTCCAATATATGTCAAAATTAAAGTGCTAAAATTATATGGGAAGATATACACGTACTACTTATAATGTCCGATTATTAGTAGAAGATTACCCACATATTGCAATATGAGTCTCAAATGTTTTTTGGTAAAATACAACAGACGACGTAATAAATTGAATATATAATTAATCCCCTTAATCTTCATACCAGAAGACTGTACTTGATTCCAATATATATGCCAAAATATGTCAAAATATATGCCAATATACCTGTACTACTTATATTCTCGTAGGTTAGAAGATATACCCGTGCATTCCTAGAAGATTACTCGCACAACGTACAATATGCGTGTGTCAGCAATTTTTGCCGCGATAAAACAATGGCGTAATAACTTAAAAATATCAATAATCCCTGAATCAATAATTCCGGAAAATATCAATAATAATAATGTTTAAACCTGAAGAGTATAATTGATATTATCCAGTCCAAAATGAAATGGCAATGAAATTTATTTTATATACATATCTTCATTATTCAAATCGGAAAGGATTTAATAAAAATCGTCTGCCGCATAAACACATTGGATTTAAATCCGTTGCTAAGCGACATGATATCATTTGCTTCAAATAAATTGGTAGAAAAAATATCGTCTAAATAGTTATATTTCTATGGAACATTTGGCGACAGTTTCGTCAAATTAGCGACATTTTAAAAAATCGCCAAATTTATCGCCAAGTGGGACTGTAGAACTGACAGTTCCACTTAGCGACAAATTGACGAAATATCATCACAATACTATCCCCTAACAAAAAACAATTAATATCATTTATGTAGCGCAATTTTATCAATTTCAAGATATTTTTATAGATTTGAAAACATTTTTATCAATTTGGTGACATTTTAAAAATTCGCTAAATGTATTACTAAGTAGGATGGTTGGTCTGACAGATAAATGCTAACCAAACATCATTTCAGTACTCTCTTCTAACAAAACAAAAAAAAATTTCATTGATATGTAGAAGACCCAAGCCACACGACCAACCCGAAGGTTTATGGCAGCTGTTTGTGTGTCGTTTATATCAATTTGGCGACATTTCCGTCAATTTGGCAAAGTTTAAGAAAAGTTGTCAAATTAGCGATATCCCTCCAAATTCGTAGCTTTGAATTTGCAGATCTGAATGAAACATTCTTATCCCGTTTCAATATACTAAATGAAAACACTACAATTGTATTAGAAGATATACTCGCTCTACTCTTTTTCTGTTTCAACAATCGGCTATATGAATTTATTGGCTAAACACAATATATGAGTTTAGTAGCTAAATACGATATAAGCTTGAAAACTCTTTGCCAAAATAAAAGAAATTGATGTACGCAGTCAGCAATTAATATAATTAAAAGAAAAATCAAACCGTCCATTCATAAGATATACTTTTATATCCATTTATTTATTATTTAAATCGAAAAAAAAATAATAAAAACATTAACAAACACATTTAATTTAATTGCGATGCCGAGCAACATGATATATCCTCCTAAAATGTTAAAATTTATTAACCACTAACAGCACACCCGTTATTCGTACGGAGTGTACAATTTAAAGAAACTTAAAGTTCGCAATCATGTGCAAATTCTGTTAAAATATTAAATTTATTGCTCCTAAAGAGAAGTTTAAGAATATATGTTCTCACTATGCAAAATTATCTTCACGATCAGATCTGAAGAATAAAACATCCTGCCCCCTTTTGTAAGCAAATTTACAGAAGAAAAAATAGGAATTGAATGAATATATGCAACCCCGTACTAATTATATTGTCGCAGATCAGAAAATATGCCAATGTGTTAGTAGAAGATTACCCGTATTACAATATGCGTCTCAAAAATATTTGCCAAAATAAAAGAGATGACGTAATAAATTGAAAACATCAATAATATCCGTACTCTTTATACCAGAAGGTCGTAATTGATTCCAATATATGCCAATATATATCAAAACATATGTCAATATACCTGTACTACTTATATTCTCGTAGATTAAAAGATATACACGTGTATTTGTAGAAGATTCGTACAACATACAATATATGAGTTTAAACAATTTTTGTCATAATAAAATAATTGCAAAATATCTTGAAAATATCAATAATCCTTGAATCAATAATCCCCGAAAATATAAATAATAATAATTTTTAAACCTGAAGACCGTAATTGATATTATCCAGTCAAAAATGCTATAAGAAAAATCAAATCGTTCTTTTCTAAAATATATTTTTATATCCATTTATTTATTATTCAAATCGAAAAAATAATTATTAAAATTAGCAGACAGATTTAATTCAATTGCGTTTCTGAGTAACATGATATAAGATAGAATTTTATAACATTTTAAATATGTCATGTCTTATAACATAAACTGCGAAATTAAATAACGATTTTGATTTCTCTATACTTCTCACTGTTCCGTAAAAGCTTGTTTTAAATAAACCATGAACCATGGAGATAGATTTCCCCTTTAAATCATGTTTCAAACAATTCATGTTTTCAGAAAGTGACTAATTAACGCAAACAATCTCCCATCAAACTCAGAGATTAAATTTTAATTCACTTTCTAACGATTTTCAAGCTTTTCGTTTGGATAAACCACGGAGTTAGGGAGTAGAACTCCTAGGAAAAAGTTCCGTTTTTCATTAATATCTCAACAACCCCAGGTCTTAGAAACTCGAAACTTGGACAAAATTTATGGGGGGATATTTCAAGGCTATTCACCAAATTTCATTAAATTCGGTTCAGCCGTTTTTCCGTGATGATGAGACAAACGAAAATTTTGTTTTTTAACTAATATCTCGAGAACCACTGGTCGTAAAAACTCAAATCACGGACTAAATTTTAAGTGAGGCTATTTCTAGGCTACCCACAAAATTTCATCAAATTCGGTTCAGCCGTTCTCCCGTGATGATGGGACAAAGAGACACACAGATTTTCATTTTTATTTATATAGATTACTAGCAGCATACCCGTTCTTCGTACGGAGTATATAATATAAAGAAACTTGAAATTCATAATCATGCCCAAATTCTTATAGTATACTAAATGACATGTTTAATCAAAATATTCTGTTAAAATATTTAATATAATGCTCCTAAAAAGAAGTTTAAGAATCTCTGTTCTCGCTATATAAAATTATCTTCATGGACATATCTGAAGAATAAAACATCTTGGACCCCTTATGTAAGCAAATATAAAAAAAAATATGGAATTGAATCAATATATGCAAAATAAAAGCGTTAAAATTGTATGGGACGCGTACTAATTATATACGCGAATATTAGAAAATATAACCTGTATTAGTAGATTACATGTATAAATTGAAAATACCAATAAACCCGTAATCTTTAAATCTGAAGACAGTCATTTATTCCAATATATGTCAAAATTAAAGTGCTAAAATTATATGGGAAGATATACACGTACTACTTATAATGTCCGATTATTAGTAGAAGATTACCCGTTTTGCAATATGAGTCACAAATGTTTTTTGGTAAAATACAACAGACGACGTAATAAATTGAATATATAATTAATCCCCTTAATCTTCATACCAGAAGACTGTACTTGATTCCAATATATATGCCAATATATGTCAAAATATATGCCAATATACCTGTACTACTTATATTCTCGTAGGTTAGAAGATATACCCGTGCATTCCTAGAAGATTACTCGTACAACGTACAATATGCGTGTGTCAGCAATTTTTGCCGCAATAAAACAATGGCGTAATAACTTAAAAATATCAATAATCCCTGAATCAATAATTCCGGAAAATATCAATAATAATAATGTTTAAACCTGAAGAGTATAATTGATATTATCCAGTCCAAAATGAAATGGCAATGAAATTTATTTTATATACATATCTTCATTATTCAAATCGGAAAGGATTTAATAAAAATCGTCTGCCGCATAAACACATTGGATTTAAATCCGTTGCTAAGCGACATGATATCATTTGCTTCAAATAAATTGGTAGAAAAAATATCGTCTAACAATTCATGTTTTCAGAAAGTGACTAATTAACGCAAACAATCTCCCATCAAACTCAGAGATTAAATTTTAATTCACTTTCTAACGATTTTCAAGCTTTTCGTTTGGATAAACCACGGAGTTAGGGAGTAGAACTCCTAGGAAAAAGTTCCGTTTTTCATTAATATCTCAACAACCCCAGGTCTTAGAAACTCGAAACTTGGACAAAATTTATGGGGGGATATTTCAAGGCTATTCACCAAATTTCATTAAATTCGGTTCAGCCGTTTTTCCGTGATGATGAGACAAACGAAAATTTTGTTTTTTAACTAATATCTCGAGAACCACTGGTCGTAAAAACTCAAATCACGGACTAAATTTTAAGTGAGGCTATTTCTAGGCTACCCACAAAATTTCATCAAATTCGGTTCAGCCGTTCTCCCGTGATGATGGGACAAAGAGACACACAGATTTTCATTTTTATTTATATAGATTACTAGCAGCATACCCGTTCTTCGTACGGAGTATATAATATAAAGAAACTTGAAATTCATAATCATGCCCAAATTCTTATAGTATACTAAATGACATGTTTAATCAAAATATTCTGTTAAAATATTTAATATAATGCTCCTAAAAAGAAGTTTAAGAATCTCTGTTCTCGCTATATAAAATTATCTTCATGGACATATCTGAAGAATAAAACATCTTGGACCCCTTATGTAAGCAAATATAAAAAAAAATATGGAATTGAATCAATATATGCAAAATAAAAGCGTTAAAATTGTACGGGTCAATATTGCATAATTGAATCAATATATGCAAAATAATAGCGTATTGTATGGGACCCGTACTACTTACAGACAGACAGGACAGATTTTCATTTTTATTTATATAGATTAAGCTATGTGTGTATGTGCGTATAATTTTTTTATGCAATACTTGATAGTTTACTTTATATTCAAAACATTTCGAATGTCTGTCGATATTAGCGGCTTTCTAAAAAAAGTCTGTTCAGTAGAAGCAGAAAGTTTTCACAAAGATGTGTTAACAATTTATTTTTAGCTAGCTGTATGTACCCTATATAACAATATTGTTTAGCTAATTATAAATACCCTATCTATGGTCTATCATTATCAAGAGTAGTCGGTTTCCAATTGGCCCAACCTAAAAGAAGACGGTGAAATTACATTCCACTGTTATTTCTTTTACAATTGTCAGTGGACAAAATGTTTAGGTCCTGAATGTATTGCTTTCTTGGAATATTATATTTTGTCACAAGTATACTTTTACTTTCCCTGCAATACATAGTAATGTATAGGGAAAATATTGGAATCATGCCGAAAATCGCAATTCGAATTTTCGACGGATCTACACGTTTCGAGACCTCTAGAATACGAAAAAACCATTTTTAGCGTGACGTCTGTGTGTGTGTCTGTGTGTGTGTCTGTGCGTGCAGATTTTGTATCCGCTCTAACTAAAAAACTAATGGACCGAATTTTATAAAATTTGGTAGGTAAGTCACTTGTGGGCGAATCTAGTGCTGATTAGGTTTAAGTACGATTTGGGATAAAAGAACCCGCCTTTTTTTGCGAAATGGTCCACAAAAGCTTGTATCCACTCTAGCTAAAAAACTAATAGACCGTATTTCACAATATTCGGTAGATACGTTACTTGTGGGTCACTCTGGTGCTGATTAGATTATGGTACGATTCGGAAAAAATAACCTGCCTTTTTTTGCAAAATGGCCCGCAAAATTCGTTAAAATCTAAAATAAAGAACTACGTAAGCTCAAATATATCCAATACATGCTTGTTTTATACGTAATGTTTAGCGAAGCAAAGAATAAGACCAGCCCCATTACACTAGGACTAGCCGTTCTCGAGATATTTTAGTTTAATCGTATTTTCTCTGCGGCACCTTTGAAAATAAGTCCAGTTACCAAATGAGAGCGATAATTGAATTAAAAGTGAATTAAATTTAATTAAAATAAAGAAAACGTGGAAATAAGTCTGCAGGGAAAGTCATGTGCTGCCCACATCAGATTTTTTGTAATTGTTTTTTGAAGGACGAGTGTAATATTGTACTTTGCTTTAATTTTATTTAAAAGTGCAAAAATTTCATTGAAGTCTGTCTGTTTGCATGCTAAAAATCTTGTGCGTACTTTTTCTTTCCTAATATATATAGTATAATGTATAGAAAAAGTATTGTGACGGGGTCGAAAATTCGAATTAGAGATTTCGACGAAAAAGCATTTTTTAAGCATTTCTAAACTTGAAGAGAGCTTTTTTGAGGTAATGTCTGCGTGCGTGTGTGTGTGTGTGTCTGTGTGTGTGTGTGTGTGTCTGTGTGTGTGTGTGTGTGTGTGTGTGTGTGTGTGTGTGTGTGTAAGTATGCATGTTTGTTAGTGTGTGCGTGTATGTATGTTAGTGTGTGTGTGTGTATGTTAGCATGTGTGTATGTATGTTAGTGTGTGTGAGTATGTATGAATGTTAGTGTGTGTATGTATGTATGTATGTCAGTGTGTATGTATGTATGTTAATGTGTGTGTCTGTGTACGTATGTATGCATGTTAATGTGTGTGTCTGTGATCTGAAGACGCAATATCTCACGAACGAATGACGCATTTCGAAAATAATTAGGTGCGATTATTACACTTAGTGAAGGCTTGAGCCAACGGCCGTACCGTGCTGAAAACACCGGTTCTCGTTAGATCACCGAAGTTAAGCAGCATCGGGCGCGGTTAGTACTTGGGTGGGTGACCACCTGGGAACACCGCGTGCTGTTGGCACATTTCGGGCGCGGTAGTTCGGTGGTTTGCATGCTGGATTTGCATGCTGCCACAACTGCCGCCGTGTTCATGCGGAGTACGATCACGTTAAACATGTGGGTCCGTAAGTCCTTCCGAGAGGTTGGTGGTAGGAGAAGGAGGGTACGGTCCCTGTGGATGCCTCCCCCACTGGGTTCCGGTCTAAATTGGGTGGCACTTCACGGCCGTCCAAACAGTTACCTTACACCTTTCTGGTAGGTCGGACGGTCTGGGTCTCAACAACAACAACTTAGTGAAGGCTTGAATCCAATGGATTTTTCTTCTTCGACCCAGACCGTCCGACCTACCAGAAAGGTGAATCCAATGGATTGTAAACGCAATCGAATGTTTGAAAGACTCCTTAATTATCGAATGAATTTTTGAAAATCTCTCTATATTAAAAAATCTGATGTGGGCAGCACATGACTTTCCCTGCAGACTTATATCCACGTTCTCTTTATTTTAATTAAATTTATTTCACTTTTAATTCAATTTTTGTTCTTATTCGGTAACCGGACTTATTTTCAAAGGTGGCGTAGAGAAAATACGAAAAACTAAAATATCTCGAGAACGGCTAGTCTTAATCTAATGGGGTTGGTCTTATTCTTTTCTTCACTAAAATTACGTATTAAACAGGCATTTAATGAATATATTTGAGCATAAGTAGTTCTTTAGTTTAGATTTTGATGATTTTTGCGGGCCATTTTGCGAAAAAAGCAGGTTATTTTTTTCAAAGCATACCAAAATCTAATCAGCACCAGGGTGACCCACAAGAGACTCATCTGCCGAATTTTGTGAAATTCGGTCCATTAGTTTTTCAGTTAGAGTGGATACAAACTTTTGCAGGCCATTTCGAGAAAATGGGCGGGTTCTTTTATCCCGAATCGTACCCAAAACTAATCAGCACCAGACTCGCCCACAAGTGACTTACCTACCAAATTTTGTGAAATTCGGTCCATTAGTTTTTAGTTGAAGTGGATACAAAATCTGCACAGACAGACAGACAGACACACAGACAGACACACAGACACACGTCACGCTAAAAATGGTTTTTTCGTATTCTAGATGTCTCGAAACGTGTAGATCCGTCGAAATCTCGAGTTGCGATTTTCGACATGATTCCAATACTTTCCCTATACATTATCATGTATTGCAGGGAAAGTAAAAATCTGATGTGGGCAGAACATGACTTTCCCTGCAGACTTATATTCACGTTCTATTTATTTAAATTAAATTTAATTCACTTTTAATTCAATTTTCGTTCTCATTTGAAAACTGGACTTATTTTCAAAAATGGTGTAGGAAAAATACGAAAAACTAAAATATCTCGAGAACGGCTAGTCCTAGTGTAATGGGGTTGGTCTTATTCTTTTCTTCGCTAAATATTACGTAGTAAACAAGCATTTAATGGCTATATTTGAGCATACGTAGTTCTTAAGTTTAGATTTTGATGATTTTTGCGGGCCATTTTGCAAAAAAAGGCAGGTTATTGTTTTTCGAATTATTTCAAAATCTAATCAGCAGCAGGGTGGCCTACAAGCGACTTATCTACCAAATTTTGAGAGATTCGGTAGATTAGTTTTTCAGTTAGAGTGGATACAAGCTTTTGCGGGCTATTTCGCCAAAAAAGGCGGGTTCTTTTAACCCGAGTCGTACCCAAAACTAATCAGCACCAGATTCGTGCACAAGTGACTTACCTACGAAATTTTATGAAATTCGGTCAATTAGTTTTTTAGTTAGAGTGGATACAAAATCTGCACAGACAGACAGACAGACACACAGACAGACACACAGACACACACACAGACGTCACGCTAAAAATAGTTTTTTCGTATTCTAAAGGTCTCGAAACGTGTAGATCCGTCGAAAACTCGACGGAATTTCGATTTTCGACACGATTCCAATACTTTCCCTATACATTACCATGTATTGCAGGGAAAGTAAAAAGAGTAGCTACCGCCGCCACCGCTGTTTGACAAATTTCTCGTTTCTCTAGATTCTTTGCTTCGTACCGCAAAAACTATTGCATATAAAAATATGAAATTTGGCACACTTGTAGAAAAAGCTTTGCGGAATACGCTGAAATAAACCGTTTTTTGATATATATTGTAGTTTAAGAAATATTTAATGTCAAAATCAAAGGCAAAATATTTGAGATCCGAGTTCGCGTCCTGGATAGACTAGCAATAGCAAGACCACGGATTTTTGCAGGCAGATACTTACATGGGTGAATGTTTGCCGGACGGAGCCCCTTTTTACTTTGCCTACAATACATGGTAATGTATACGGAAAGTATTGGAATCATGTCGAAAATCGCAACTCGAATTTTCGACGGATCTACACGTTTCGAGACCTCTAGAATACGAAAAAACTATTTTTAGCGTGACGTCTGTGTGTGTGTCTGTGTAGATTTTTTATCCACTCTAACTAAAAAAACTAATTGACCGAATTTCATAAAATTTGGTAGGTAAGGCACTTGGGTATGACCCTGGAGCTGATTAGTTTTTGGTGCGATTCGTAAAAGCAGAAACCGCCTTTTTTGCGAAATGGCCCGTAAAAATGTCATGTATTCACTCTAGCTAAAATACTAATTGACCAAATTTCTCAAAATTTTGTAGATCAGTTACTTGTATAATATTCTGGTGCTGATTAGATTTTGGTATTAATCGGAAAAGAACAGCCTGCCTTTTTTTACGAAATGACCCTCAAAAATGTCATGTATCCACTCTAGCTACTCTAGCTAAAATACTAATTGCCCAAATTTCACAAAATTTGATAGATAAGTTATTTGTGGGATACTCTGGTGCTGATTAGACTTTGGTATTATTCGGAAAAGAACAACCTGACTTTTTTTAAGAAATGGCCCTCAAAAATCGCGAAAACCTAAAAAAAGTTACATATGTTCAAATATATCAATTAAATACTTGTTTTATAAGTAATTTTTGATGAGAAAAAGAATAAGAACAACTCTATTACTCTAGAACTAACCGTTCTCGAGATATTTGAGATTTTTCGCATTTAGTTATGTCACTTTTGGAAAAATGTCCAATTACCAAATAAAAACAAAAATTAAATTAAAAATGCAAATTTAGTGTTATTTTGTACAATTAAATTTAATGAATTATTAAAGAAATAAAGAAAATGTAAATTTGAGTCTGCAGAGAAAGTCATGTGCTGCCCACATCAGCTTTTTTTGTATGGGTCTTTGCGATTTTAGATACAGAAGAACCTTCTAACGGCGAACAAGTTGAAATATTTCCTAATATCTGCATTTCGTTCAAAACTAATTTTAAAAAGAACTTTTGGGACGAATATATTTATTATACGTATAAATCTTATGTAGTATAAATCTATATAAATCTTATGTAGTGATGTTTTCAAAATTAGAAACTATGTAGTGCTGTGAATTTGTTTGAGCATTTTCATGTGCTGCCCACATCAGATTTTTACTTTCCCCACAAAACATGTTAATGTATAGGGAAAGTATTGGAGTCATGCCGAAAATCACAACTCGTGTTTTCGACGGATTTACACATTCCGAGGCTTCTAAAAAGCGAAAAAACTATTTTTAGCGTGACGTCTGTGTGTGTGTCTGTGTGCCTGTCTGTCTGTGCAATGTATGTATCCACTCTAACTCAAGGACTAATGGACCGAATTTCATAAAATTTGGTAGGTAAGTCACTTGGATGTGACCCTGGTGCTGATTAGGTTTTGGTATGGATTCGAGATAAAAGAACCCGCCTTTTTTTGCGAAATAGGCCGCAAAAAATTACTTTATCCACTCTAGATGGAAAACTAATTGACCAAATTTCACAAAATTCGGTAGATAAGTGGCTTGTGAGTCACCCTGGTGCTGATTAGATTTTGGTACGATTCAGAAAAAAATAACCTGCCTTTTTTTGCGAAATGACTCGCAAAAATCGTCAAATTCTTAAATAAAAACTACGTATGCTTAAATATATCCATTAAATGCTTGTTTTATACGTAATTTTTAACGATGAAAAGAATAAGACCAACCGCATTACAGTAGGACTAGATGTTCTCGAGATATTTTAGTTTTTTTGTATTTTCTCTACGCCACTTTTGAAAATAAGTCCAGTTACCAAATGAGAACGAAAATTTAATTAAAAGTGAATTAAATTTAATTAAAATAAAGAGAACGTAAATATAAGTCTTCAGGGAAAGTCATATGCTGCTCACATCAGATTTTTACTTTCCCTGCAATACATGGTAATGTATAGGGAAAGTATTGGAATCATGCCGAAAATCGCAACTCGAGTTTTCGACGGATCTACACGTTTCGAAACCTCTAGAATACGAAAAAACTATTTTTAGCATGATGTCTGTGTGTGTGTCTGTGTGTGTGTCTGTGTGTCTGTCTGTCTGTCTGTGCAATGTATGTATCCACTCTAACTCAAAAACTAATGGACTGAATTCCATAAAATTTGGTAGGTAAGTCACTTGGGTATGACCCTGGTGCTGATAAGTTTTTGGTACGATTCCTAAAAGCAGAACGCGCCTTTTTTTGCGAAATGTCCCTTAAAAATGTCATGTATCCACTCTAGCTAAAATACTAATTGACCAAATTTCACAAAATGTGGTAGATAAGTTACTTTCGTAGGATTCTCTGGTGCTGATTAGATTTGGGTATTATTCGAAAAAGTACAGCCTGCCTCTTTTTACGAAATGGCACTCAAAAATAGACAAAAGCTAAAAAATTCTACGTATGTTCAAATATATCAATTAAATGCTTGTTTTATACGTAATTTTTGATGAGGAAGGAATAAGAACAACTCCAATACTCTAGAACTGACCGTTCTCGAGATATTTGAGATATTTCGCATTTAGTTATGCCGGTTTGGGGGAAATATCCAATTGCCAAATAAAAACAGAAATTGAATTAAAAATGCAAATTTAGTGTTATTTTGTGCAATTAAACTCAACTTAATGAATTATTAAAGAAATAAAGAAAAATGCATTTGAGTCTACAGGGAAAGTCATGTGCTGCCCACATCAGATTTTTACTTTCTATGCAATACATGGTAATGTATAGGGAATGTATTGGAATCATGTCGAAAATCGCAAGTCTCGTTGTCGACGGATCTACACGTTTCAAGACCTCTAGAATGCGAAAAAACCATTTTTAGCGTGACGTCTGTGTGTGTGTCTGCCGGTCTGCCTCTGAAGATCATGTATCCACTCTAACTAAAAACTAATTGACCGATTTTCATAAAATTTGGTAGGTAAGTCACTTGTGGGCGAATCTGGTGCTGATTAATTTTGGGTACGAGTTGGGATAAAAGAACCCGACTTTTTTTGCGAAATGGCCCGCAAGAGCTCCACTCTAGCTGAAAAACTAATGGACCGAATTTCACAAAATTTGGTAGATAAGTCGCTCGTAGGTTACTCTGGTACCAATTAGATTTTGGTATGCTTCGGAAAAAATAACCTGCCTTTTTTTGCAAAATGGCCAGCAAAAATCGTCAAAATCTAAAGTAAAAACTACGTATGCTTAAATATATCCATTAAATGCTTGTTTTATATGTAATGTTTAATGAAGAAAAGAATAAGACCAACCCCAATTACACTAGGACTAGCCGTTCTCGAGATATTTCAGTTTTTTCGTATTTTCTCTACGCCACCTTTGAAAATAAGTCCAGTTATCAAACGAGAACGAAAATTGAATTAAAAGTGGATTAAATTTAATTAAAATAAAGGAAACATGGATATAAGTCTGCAGGAAAAGTCATGTGCTGCCCACATCAGATTTTTACTTTCCCTGCAATACATGGTAATGTATACGGGAAGTATTGGAATCATACCGAAAATCACAACTCGAGTTTTCGACGGATTAACACGTTTCGAGACCTCTAGAATACGAAAAAACTATTTTTAGCGTGACGTATGTGTGTCTGTCTGTCTGTGCAGATTTTGTATCCACTCTAACTAAAAAACTAATGGACCGAATTTCATAAAATTTGATAGGTGAGTCATTTATGGGAGAATCTGGTACTGATTAGTTTTGGGTATGATTCGGTATAAAAGAACCCATCTTTTTTGCGAAATGACCCGCAAAAGCTTTTCTCCACTCCAGCTGAAAAACTAATGGACCGAATTTCACAAAATTCGGTTGATAAGTCATTTGTGAGACACTCTGGTGCTGATTAGATTTTGGTACGATTCGGAAAAAAATATCCTGCCTTTTTTTGTAAAATGGCCCGCAAAAATCGCTAAAATCTAAAATAAAAAACTACGTATGCTCAAATATATCCATTAAATGCTTGTTTAATAAATTTTTAACGAAGGAAAGAGTAAGACCAACCCCATTACACTAGGGCTAGCCGTTCTCGAGATATTTTAGCTTTTTCGTATTTTCTCTACGCCACCTTTGAAAATAAGTCCAGTTATCAAATGAGAACGAAAATTGAATTAAAAGTGAATTAAATTTAATTAAAATAAAGAGAACGTGAATATAAGTCTGCAGGGAAAGTCATGTGCTGCCCACATCAGATTTTTTAATTTCTGTGTAGTTTTTGAGATATTTTACTTTTTGTGTACTTCTGAAGTGAACTTTTTTTTTCGTATCAGTACTTTAGCGATTTCTCTGTCTCGTACCGTAAAAACTATGCAATTTGGTACATTCATAGAGAAATAATAAGGTAATACGATGAAATAAACTACTTATCGATTGAAACTTTAATTTAGCATGAAATTGCTCGCGAAGCATGCTCATGATCAAGGAATTCAGATTTTGGATTCGCTGGGCTAAGAAAAATCCCTGCTTTTCCCTCCTGCGAAAAAGAGGCATGGATAGAAAATGGATTTTTAAAAGTAGAATTTTTGGGAAAGATAGATATGACGAGAGCTCTGCAAGAGCAGCGAGTAGGAGGCGAAGCCTCCCGAAGGGGATTGTGCGAGCGGAACTAGCAGGGTGCAGAGTCCCCTAGTACCATAAAAAAAAATCGGGATCTTCAACAATAATAAATAAATGATCATTTCCTGAGTATTTGTTCGTTAGAAAACGAATGACACTAAATTTAAAAGGCTTGCACGAACTGTTCTCGAGGTATTGAAGTTATTTAAAATAAATTTGCCGAGAAAAATTAATTAAAAGTAGTAAGTATCATCCAATATGTGCACTTCACACATGCAATATTCTGCAACAAATCTGTTAAGATCATTCTCATGGATTTAATCCATTCTATTTACGAGAGAACACACTTTATGTACTAGTTTAGTATATTGACGCCAAGGAATTCGCCAATAGTCATTTATTTCACGGGATACTTACTCATTAACAGTTAATTGCATTTTGATGAGGATTTTGGCCGTACGTAAGAATAAGTTACTCTACTGTTTGGACCCCTATGTAGGCAAAAGCCCCCAATTTCAATTTACGCGGGGTAAATTTAATGACAAAATCATTGTGCTGTGGATCTTGAACACAATTAGTTGGGAAAGAAGGAAAATCAGTACATTCTGTAGCGAAAGTCGTGTGCTGCCAACATCAGATTTTTGAAAGAGGGGTTGGCTGTAATTTATATTCTCCTCAATTTATGAACGCTTTACATATTTTCAGGAATGTATTAGACACAGTCGCTTTGAAATCTTGTAATCTGACGTTATGTCATTTTCTTGAAATTTATGGAACTTTGTATCATTATATCAGTCTGTTGAAGATCCAGGCCGTCCGACTCATCCTAAGGACTCGAGCAACCATTTGGACGGCCAGGAAAATGATATCAGTCTGTGTCGTTACTGTTGTAACACTGTTGTAACGCTGCATTGCCACATAACTGACACTTCACATTGTCATTAATGTTGAGAAAAAGTCTAAAAATAGTAATTAAATACTAATTAAATTTTGGTATGCCTCCCTGTAATGAAATTTTTAATGACATGAAATCGATTTTCAAATTTTGAACATGAAACGCACTATGATATCCACTGATGATTAAAATCACCCTTTTGGATCGCTAATAGCAGAAAGGCACATGTCAGTTTTTTAATTTAGATAAAAATAAGTTTCAGAAGAGCATTAAAGCTCACAAAATGACAAAAAAAAAATGTCACAAACGTTACCAGAACATCGCATTCATAGGTTAAGCATCCTAAATTAACAGTATTTATTTTAATATCCCTAAATTTTGGTTAAATTTGAAATTGGCACATTCCTTTTTTACACTTAGTTCACTATTTTTTTAACACTTTACAACAAAGTTGAAAAGTGTTTACGACTTTGTTCATTCTGTCTGTCTGTCTGTCCCTTAGCACGGTAACTGCCGTAAAAATGACTTTATCAAAATGAAATTTTAGTATGTTGTTCAGACGGTCTGTAGGACCTATGGGAATATAAATGAATATTATCACCCAATTAGTTTTTTATTGAACCCGGGTTGAAAAAATGAAATACATTGAACCCTATGGGACCTAATTTTCCAAACATTTTTTAAATAAATTTAAAATTCACGAATTGCTTCGAAATTTTTAGGAAATATTCACATTATCCCATTGAATATATAAAAAAAATTCAGTAAAATATGTTAAATAGTTTTTTAATTAAAAATTATTTAATATAGGGAAAAAAACAAATTCAATTAAATTCTGACTTTGGGATATCCTCCAGAAAGAAAAGAGAGATATATTATATAATAAATATCTTTCCAAGTGTTTAAACGTTTTGCATATGAGAGAGGCTTCACATTTTAAAATAAATTTGGTAGTTAACAATTTTTCATTTTTTTTTAATTTTATATAACTCTTCATGATATACTTATTTGATGGCATTTTTAATGCACTTTCCTACGTCCTAGAGAGTTAAAATTTGGTACACAGCTTAAATTTGTTGAACATTTTATTCGACAAAAATTTGATGGATCTTTAAATATAGATTTTTTCGAAATGGCCTGAAAATAATCCCCGTTCACTTCTATAAATCATTGTTGTAATATTGTTAAAAATTCTGATATGGACAGCACATGTCTTTCTCTGCAGACTCATATTCACGTTCTCTTTATTTCTTTAATAATAATTTGAGTTTATCTGCACAAAATAACAGCCATAAGTATTTTAAATGACATTGAATTTGCACTTTAAACTTGAATTTGGTTCTCATTTGATAGATGGACTTATTGTCAAAGGTGGCGTAGCGAAAACGCGAAAAAACTAGAATATCTCAAGAACGGCTAGTCCTAGAGTAATAGGGTTAGTCTTATTCTTTTTGTTGTCAAAAATCACGTATAAAATAGGAATTTAATTGATATAATTGAGCACACCTAGTCTTTTATTTTTATATATAACGATTTTTGCGGCCATTTCGCAAAAATAGCCCGTTCCTTTTTCCTGAATCGTACTAGAATAACCTACAAATAATTTATATACAAAATGTTGTTAAATTTGGTATATAAATCACTTGTAGGTTATTGAAATATTATACGCCAAATTTTGTTAAATTTGTTTCATTAGTTTTTAGCTAGAGTGGATAAAGGCAATTTCTGCGGCCATTTCGCAAAGAAGGCAGATTCTTTTATTACGAATCGTACTATAATCTAATGAACATCAGGATTTCCCACAAAAAACATACCTACCAAATTGTATGAAATTCGGTCCATTAGTTTTTCAATTAGAGTGGATGTAATATCCACATAGACACAGAAACATACACAGATACACCCTTACACACACAGACGTCTTCCTAAAAATAGTTTTTCGTGTTCTAGAAGTCCCAAAACGTGTAGATCCTTTGAAAATTCGAGTTCCGATCTTCGGCACGATTCCAATACTTTGAGTACATACACATGCACACACATATTATCTATGTATCTGTGTATTATCTGTGTATCTAAATTCCGTGCCTATGCAATTACAATAGTTGTGATTTTAAATGATCCCTAAACTTTTATTATTTCTTCAACGAAGCCTAATTTTAACATATGCAGAATGCAAATATCTCAAGCGATTGTAAGATGAATTACATAAGAATTGCTGAATTTTTTTCACACAAAATTATTTAGCTCTGGAGTCTGGAATACAAGTTATATGAATGAAATATTCATTGATTCTGCATAAAGAATCAGATGATTTATATATCGATACAGTTTTAAATATTTAAGTATAATAAATTACTGTAGTAATGTGATAATGTAAAAGATATCACCATTGAATGTATCACATTTAAGAAATTTTTAAATGAAATTACATTTCAGTTGGAAAGTGTTTCATAATCAATGCTTATGCATGATTGATCTTTCTTGTTTATGTTCTTTTAAAATTTAAATTTCGAGCAAGAAAGCTTAACTCATTTAAAGATTTAATTGTACAATAAAAGAAATATAACATTTTTTTTACTACATATATTTAAATTTTGTGACGACAAGCATGAAGAAAAGGAGAAAATTTCAAATTTATAACCGTGAGAAATTAAATTAGTCATCGCCTCTTTCAACATTTAAGGTAGAAACAGAAAATGTTTTGTCCAAAATATTTTCCTTCCATCTGGAATGCACGAGTATTTTGCAGTTTTTTGCAACTCTTTTATTTAAATTCTTGTAATTGGCAATTTCCCTCACAAACATTTTTATGTGACTCTTTAACGAGTACTTGTGTCTTTCAAAAATTTAAATCTTTACTAGCAATTTTATCGTAGATGTGCACTGTACATGATGATATACATTTTGTTTAATTTTAAATTAATAAAATTGGAAGATTGAAACGTAAATATTTTTCTGCATAAGTACATTTTTTCTATAGCTGTCTGTACTAATAGTAAGGACCACCTTTTTATGCAGTTCTAGCTACAGTTTTAGTGATAGGTTCAGCTTCAAACGAGTCAAAGCTGAGGCAGTCTATGACATACTAAATTTTGACTCCTTTGACCTTGAACATATCTGTTAATTTGGAGTCTTTTGACCTTGGACATATCTGCTATTTTGGAGTTTTTTGATCTTGGACATATCTGCTATTTTTATTAACACTTTACAACAAAGTTCAAAAGTGATTATGACTTTGTTCATTCTGTCTGTCTGTCTGTCCGTTAGCACGATAACTGCCGTAAAAATGACTTAATCAAAATGAAATTTTAGCATGTTGTTCAGACGGTCTGTAGGACCTATGGGAATATAAATGAATAATATCACCCAATTAGTTTTGGATTGAACCCGGGTTGAAAAAATGAAATACATTGAGCCCTGTGGGACCTCAGTTTTCAAACATTTTTTAAGCGGATTTAAAATTCACAAATTGCTTCGAAAATTTTAGGTAATATTCAAATTGTTCCATAAAATATATAAAAAAAAATCTGCGAAATATATTCTGTAGTTTTTTAAATAAAAGTTAAAATAATAATTACACCTCTTATATGAAACGATCACGTGACCATGATATGAAAAGATCACATGACCCACTTCAAAATGATATATGGCATCCATCTTGTTTCAAAATCGTGATTTTTTAAGTTCTTTTTAATTCATATTGAGTGTTGTATCCGTCCTAAAACTACTTTATTTTTGCTTAATTCTGTGCATCTATACATACTGCAACAACGCAAATACAATATATTTGAGTTTAAATGATTATCCAAATTTGATTATTTCTACAACGAAGCCTATTTTTCACTTATGTAAAATGTAAACAGCAAAATATGTAGTTGTATTAGAATTGCTGTATTTCTTTAACGCAAAATAATTTAGTTCATGGAGTCTGCATGGCTGATATGAATGAAATATTAATTGATTTTATAAAAAAAAGGACGATTTTTTTCGATTAAGTTTTAAGCATAGAGTTTAATTACTTGTAGTTCCATGGTCTTAATTTTTAAATAAAATAAATTATTACAGTACTGTGATGAATGAAATGAATGGGAGAAAGTTATGAATGAAATCCTGTTTTTATAGAGAGATCCAGGCGTGTAATTTTTTCTATGACGTCATTTGAATTAATTTCAGTTGTTTTCCATGAAGTTTTCAAATATAATAAATTATCGTAGTATTATGATAGTTTTAAAAATATTACCGTGGAATGTATCGCATTTCAGAGATATTTAAACCAGGCAATTTATATTTCAATGCCGTCATTTGAATGAAGTTCATTTTTTTCAATGAAGGTTTAAGTTTTCAAATATAATGAATTAATGTAGTATTGTGATAAGTTTTAAAATATTACCGAGGAATGTATTGCATTTTCGACTTTTATAAAATTGCATTGTAGTTGGAAAGTGTTTCATGATCAATGCTTTAAGCATGATTGTTGAATTATGCCGTAGTTTTCATCTGCTGAAACACCAGCAAAACAGCAATTAGATTGTGACTACATGTTCTCTTTTTATATTTAACATAATATTGACCTCTAGATTTTCCTTGACATGCGCCCTTTTTTCATGAAATGATGCATTTATAACGAAAAACTATTATTATAGCAAAATAAATAAATAAATAAAAATGTGCTCTGTTTATAATAATAAATTCATTTAATCCCAAATAATCTCCCTATCCAATAACCAGCAAAATAATATACTTGTGATTTAAGGAAACTCGTGATTTCATTAAAATTTTATTTCAATAATCAATTAAATTATGTTCGTGTACAATGTTAAATATTTTATCTTCTTATCACTGTATATCAAACTGAGTGACATTTATGTTTGTTACTTCGTTCTGCATAGAAATATCCCATGATTTCGAAAGTAACTTTTACTAAACTATTGTCGTCCAATCGAAATATTGCGTTCGTTTAGGGTCGATTTCCCCGTCCTTCTAGGACGAATTACAGCACTAATTGGAATTTATATTGATCTTTCATTAAAAATATCTTAAATGCCACCGAATAAAGTATTAGCTATAATTATTAATTAAATATTAATTTCAAAATATAATAGTTATTAGGATAGGAAATGCAATTCAAGAATTTTTAACACTTTACAACATAGTTGAAAAGTGTTTATGACTTTGTTCATTCTGTCTGTTTGTCTGTCTGTCCGTTCGCACGATAACTGCCGTAAAAATGACTTTATCAAAATGAAATTTTAGTAAGTTGTTAAGATGGTCTGTGGGACCTATGGGAATATAAATGAATAATATCATCCAATTAGTTTTGGATTGAACCCGGGTTGAAAAAATGAAATATATTGAACCCTATGGGACCTAATTTTTCAAACAATTTAAACGAATTTAAAATTCGCAAATTGCTTCGAAAGTTTTAGGGAATATTCAAGTTATTCCATAAAAAATTTAAAAAAAATTTCAGCAAAATGTATTCGGTAGTTTTTTAAATAAAAATAAGAATTATAATTACACCCTTTATAAGAAAGACATTACGTGACCTTTATATGAAGAGATCAGGTGACCCACTTCAAAATAAAATATGGCATACATATTGTGTCAAAATCTCGATTCTTAAAGTTCATTTTAATTTATATTTAGTGTTGTATCCGTCCTAAAACCGTTTTATTTTTGCTTAATTTCTGGGCATCTACAAACTGAAACAACGCAATTACAGTATATTTGAGTTTAAATGATCATCCAACTTTGATTATTTCTACAACGAAGCTTAATTTTCATTTATGGAGAATGTAAACATATGAAGCTGTAAGATGAGTTGTATAAAAATTGCTGAATTTCTTTAATGCAGCATTATTTAGCTTTGGAGTCTGCAATATAGCTGATATGAATGAAACATTCATTGATTTTACACAGAGATGCAGACGATTTTATAGCAAACTTTTTCGATGAAGTTTTAAGCATAGAGTTAAATTACTTTTACTTCCAAGGTTTTAAGTTTTTAAGTAAAATAAATTATTGTAGTATTGTGATGAATGAAATGAATTGAAAAAGGTGTATGTATGAAATATTTACTGCTCTTTCATAGAGAGTCCGATTTATATATCAATGACGTCATTTGAATAAAGTTCATTTTTTTTCGATAAAGTTTTAAGTTTTCAAATATAATAAATTATTGTAGTATTGTGATAATTTAAAAAAATATTTCCGCTGAATGTATCGCATTTTAGAGATGTTTAAATAAAATTGCATTGCAGTTGGAAAGTGTTTCATAATCAATGCTTTATGCATGATTGATCTTTCTTGTTTTATATAATTTTGAATATTTAAATATTGTAAATGTACTTGATTATTTAAATAATCAATCATTTGGATTAACACGTGTTTTTTCTTTTAAATGATTTAATTATATAAAAATATAAGCATTGAAAATTAAAAACATTTTTTGCTTCTTATGGAATTTTAAAGTAATTTTAAAATATTTAAAAAACTGTTGTTTGTATTTAGCAATTGTGGTGACGTTGTCTCGATATTAGAAACTCTTTCTTATGAAGGGCCCTTAAGAGAAAGATATGAAAATTCATTTTTTTTTTTTTTGTATGATTTTCTTATTCTAGGAACTCAAAAAATCAAAAAGATTTCGACTTCTGGTCTGGTTCTTTTTCCATTTATGCTTCAAAAATTTTCATTTTACTTGAAACATATTTTCTCAAGAATGGCTATAGATAGAGCTTATATGATAACTGATATAGATTCAGCATTAAATTATTGAGAAGGTAGGGTTATTGACTAAGAATTTCCATTTTCGGTTTTCTTTTTCACTTCTGCTTTAAAAATCTACCTAGAAAAAGCTATTTTTCAGGATTGGCTATAGATAGCCCTTAGATATTGGCTGATATGGATTCAGAATTGAATTTTGGAAGGGGTCAGGAGGTTCTCTAAGAAATTCCATTTCGGGTTCTAGAGATGTTGATTTGGTTTTCCCGAAAATTTGTATAACTAATGCATACACCACTTGCACCACATGAAGACTCCTTTATGAATTTCACGTTAGTCTTGCTTTTTAACACTTTAGAACAAAGTTGAAAAGTGTATATGACGTTGTTCATTCTGTCTGTCTGTCTGTCTGTTAGCACGATAACTGCCGTAAAAATGACTTAATCAAAATGAAATTTTAGTATGTTGTTCAGACGGTCTGTAGGATCTATGGGAATATAAATGAATAATACCACCCAATTAGTTTTGGATTGAACCCGGGTTGAAGAAATGAAATACATTGAGCCCTATGGGACCTCATTTTTCAAACATTTTTTAAGCGGATTTAAAATTCACAAATTGCTTCGAAAATTTTAGGTAATATTCAAATTGTTCCATGAAATATATAAAAAAAAATCAGCGAAATATATTCAGCAGTTTTTTAAATAAAAATTAAAATAATAATTACACCTCTTATATGAAGCAATCACGTGACCATGATATGAAAAGATCACATGACCCACTTCAAAATGATATATGGCATCCATCTTGTCTCAAAATCGTGATTTATTAAGTTCTTTTCAATTCATATTGAGTGTTGTATCCGTCCTAAAACCACTTTATTTTTGCATAAATTCTGTGCATCTACATACTGAAACAACGCAATTACAATATATTTGAATTTAAATGATCATCCAAATTTGATTATTTCTACAACGAAGCCTATTTTTCATTTATGTAAAATGCAAGCAGCAAAATATGTGGAATGAGTTGTATTGGAATTGCTATATTTCTTTAGCACAAAATTATTTAACCCATGGAGTCTGTATAGCTGATATGAATGAAATATTCATTGATTTTACAAAGAGAAGGACGATTTTTTTCGATGAAGTTTTAAATATAGAGTTTAATGTTTTAAGTAGCTCCATGGTCTTAATTTTTAAATAAAATAAATTATTATAGTATTGTGATGAATGAAATGAATGGGAAAATGTTATGAATGAAATGCTGTTTTTACAGAGAGATCCAGACGTGTTATTTTTTCTATGACGTCATTTGAATGAATTTCAGTTGTTTTCGCTAATTTATTATATTTGAAGTTTTCAAATATAATAAATTATCGTAGTATTATGATAGTTTTAAAAATATTACCGAGGCATGTATCGCATTTTAGAGATGTTTAAATCAGGCAATTTATATTTCAATGCTGCCATTTGAATGGAGTTCATTTTTTTCGATAAAGGTTTAAGTTTTCAAATATAATAAATTCATGTAGTATTGTGATAAGTTTTAAAATATTACCGAGGAATGTATTGCATTTTAGACTTGTTTAAATAAAATTGCATTGGAGTTGGAAAGTTTTTCATAATCAATGCTTTAAGCATGATCGATCTTTCTTGTTCCTATTTGCTTTTACATTTCTTTCTTTGTTGTTGGTGAAAGTATCACATCATAAACACTGTAATCCTTCAGCTTGAAGTTTCAAGTTTCTTTTATTGGCTAGGTATATCGCTGATTACCTCTCATTTTAGCTTTAAGAGCATCTTCAATCCGAATGTTGCGATTTCGACCTTTTTCGATGCTGGAATTGAATTTCTGTTATGGTTAAATGGTATTTTCTAACAATGTGAGCATATTGCATAACACTTTGAGCTTATAATTTTTGGGCGTGTAAATTAATTTAAACACCGGATATAAAAATTGAAACCTAGTTTTACACACGGAAGGTAAATTAAATAAAACTTGTTTACACCTGCATTCACATTTTAGCTTAAAAAAATTAACACTAATTGTTGTACCCAAAGTACATAAAATTCGATGTGCAACTAACTTACAAACACTCATATGGACATTATTCCCAGCTCCATCTACACATGCTATAAATGCCCAATTGAACAAGAGAATGATTTTCAACGTTTTGTTTCAAAGTTTTGAATTTCAACATGTCAAAACCATTGTTTATAAGAAGCTACTTTTACACTATATCAATACGCAAACGTTCTTAAACTGGCATTTTCATAACTTTTTCCAAAATCATAAAATACGAAGCACTTGTCTCCGGAGTTCAGAGAGTGAAGGCTTGAGTTGAAGCTAAACCGAAATGTAAAGCAGTGTCGAATAAGTGCTATATTAAGAATTTGGAAGTCTCCCAATATATTTGGACCAAAAATACTTTAGGGCCCACCTCATATTATATTAGCAAATTTACAGATTACACCTTGAAAAAGACATGAGAAGATGAAAATAAAACTAATTATCAAAAGAAAAATACTTTCTTAGAAATAAGCTACTCAAAATTAAAAATAATATGTTTAATTAATTTTCAATGGCTGGTTTCTTCGAATTTCTTTTTCTTTTAATAAAATATAACAGTGGAAGCACTTACATAAAATTCAAATGAATAAAGTCACACTTTTTATTAACACTTTACAACACAGTTGAAAAGTGTTTATGACTTTGTTCATTCTGTCTGCCCGTTAACATGATAACTGCCGTAAAAATGACTTTATCAAAATGAAATTTTAGTATGTTGTTCAGACGGTCTGTGGGACCTATGGGAATATAAATGAATAATATCACCCAATGAGTTTTGGATTGAAACCGGGTTGAAAAAATGAAATACATTGAATCCTATAGGCTCTAATTTTTTAAACATTAGCACTTTTAGAATTGGCACTTTTAATTCAAATTTCATTCTCAATTGGTAACTGGACGTTTTTTCAACGGTGTAGCAGCGTAAATGCGAAAAAGCTAAAATATTTCGAGAACGGCTATCCCTAG
>OX578141.1:68816494-68901494 GCA_951213105.1 Amaurobius ferox | reverse complement strand
CCAACTTGGCGCTATGTTGCTCTTGATTGACGAAAATATCGTTAAAATTGCAAAAATGACGCCAGATGGATGGATTAATTATTAAAATATTTTAATAATTGATGAATTATGTCGATAATATTTCCTTCTGTAGTTCAGCTACAAACTAATATGTTTAAGTCAAAACTGGCAATTTTGCAGAACAAAACCAATGAATTTAGTTGTAGGGTATTATGCTGTCGTCTGAAATTTAAAAATATTATAAGAATTTGATTAAGAAACATGTTCATTTTGCAGATTGTTTAATTTATGTTAGAGCTGCTTTGTTGACTTATAATTATATGTACAAAAAGGATTTATTATTATATTTTTCTCTATGTACTGTAATAACGAGATTTGGATCTCGCATTACTTTTATATAAAAGGCATAAATCTATAATGTATTTCTGATCCTCATATTTATATACAGCTTTTTTAACATATTTAATTCTGCCTTGAACTCCCTCTTGTCATGCATTTGTGTAATTTATATCTTAGAAAAATCTATCTCTTTTAATCGCAATCTGAAACCATTTTAAAAGTATTATTTGGAACGAGCGTGCACTCAGAGAGAATTATTTTCCGTTAAGTTCGAGGTCATTTTGGCAGGCGAAAAAGGAAGTGCCATGCAGTGGTTAATTGCAATTGTATATACTTATGCTGTAGTGAAATGTACTTGCGGGGGGTGCGAGACAGTGCCTGGTACAACGGACTGGCGCAACAATGAGCATTGATGACGTAGAATGGAGATGGCGTGAGAATGGATTTGAGCCGCAAAATTATTTTTTGAGAAGCTTTTTCGCAGGTCCGTGTGACGGTAGCATAAAAGCGGGTTAAACCTTTTTTCTGGGCGCATTTTCCAATTTGACTGCCAACCTCTCTGCGGTAGTCCGGCTCCGGCCCAAGTTAATTTCGACGCTCACTTCGGGTTTCGGGAGTTCGCCCACTAGGTCGATTCCTGGAAACCCGTGAGCGTGGGGAATGTTGCCATGATCATCGACATCGACTTTCCTGTGGAAAGGCCCGAGGCCCATGCCGGATCCGTTTATGACGGCTGCGATTCCTTGCCTGATGACCCGAGGACCATGCCGGGTTTGATTTCGCCCGAGTCTGTGCCTGGTGGAGCCTGGAAACGAAAGATGTTGGACGAGCCTGTCCGGGCCAAGAGTCTCCTGTAGACTCCTTCTGGTGTGCCGGACACATTCTATGGAGTGACGTTATAGTCAATAGTTTCTGACGACTTCGTGACTTGAAGTAAGCGCTCTTTACGTTCCTGTTTCAGAACCAAGTAGTTCCCCGGCGTCTTGAATGTAATAGCTGTGGGTCGACTCAAGAACTGATATCTCTGCACATGACAAAATTACTGTAATTACTATCTCGCTATTTTAATTATATAATTACTTTAATTGATTTCATTTATTATTTAAAGAACAATTGCTCTTTGAGTGCTCGCTCCCCTGTTGTCTTGACCATACCTATTTGTATAAAATATATGATTTATTATAACTACTGTTTCGCCACATATTATTTACATTATTATTACTGCGGCTAAAAGCCGGTGGCATGTTGAATAAGTTCTTGCGCCTGAGTCCAGTGGCATTCGGCTGATAAGGATTCAGCATTTGTTTATAACTCCATAACTTAACTTCTCTAATAAAGCAATTTCAGTTAACTTAAATTCTGTGTGTTTAATTAAGGCCCTTTGAGTTGTGTATTATTGATAGTTTTGATTTATAGTGTTCGGGTAGGTCATCTTGGAGTTTTACTCCCGGACAGGAGGGTGAATCTGGGTAAATTATGTGAACTTCGGTGGTGCTTGTGTGTCTTCTAAATCCTAAATGAGGAAAGACAAGATCCTTATTTAATACAGAAAAATAATGTGGTTATACAAAATCCTATTAATTTCGTAAACAACCGTCTTGATGAAGATCATATTAATGTCGTAAAATATCTGTTGCTTAAAATCCCACCACCACAATTGGTGCGTGATAATTTTGGTACTGTACTGATTAAAACCCTTTCGTCATGACAGTAGCTTATGAAAGTGCCATAAAAAATTTGGATAAAATTTCATCTAAATAAAATTGGAAATCTGTCTGTATGATTGTTTGTCTCATCGTTACGAGAGAACGGTCGTACGAAATTTTTTCAAATTTTCTGTGTAGACTTGGAATAGTCTCACTTAAAATTTAGTCAGTGTCTCGAGTTTCTTTGACCAGCCATTGCCAAGATATTAATGAGAAATAAAGCTCTCATAGAAATAGCAATAGGCAGACGATATTGTTTTCGCAAATTTATTTAAGAAAAATATATCACGTTGATTAGCAAAGGAATTAAAACCAATGTGATCAATGCGATTATATAGCAGACAATTTTTAATAAATTTTTTCTGATTGAAAGAATAAAGAAAATAATATATAAATACAAATTTTATCAGAATTGCATTTTTGACTGGATTATATGAATTACGGCCTTTGGGTTTAAAGGTTACAGAAATTATTGATATTTTCCAATTCTTACGTTGTGAGGTACCTAACTCGTTCTTAAGATGCTTGCAATGTAAACGTGACACAAATACGACTTTTGTTATTAACTCAAATTAACCTGACGGCTAACGCAAGTACACATAGACTATAAATTGCAATCTAAATTATTTATTAACCACACATGCATGATACAGCGATTGGCTATAAAACTGAAAAGGCCTGTATACAAAAACAGGCATAAGATTGCACAGGCCCGTTTAGTGAATAAACCTAAAACTTTGAATTCATCAGAATGAGTCGGCAGACGTCAGAAGGGCACTCTCCTGATCTAGATACTTTTTCTCTCAATTTCACACTTAGGCCAGTCCACTCATCGGTAGGTGATTGGTCACATGCCAGACCGTGAATAAAAACAAGGCTCGCTCTTCTTAGAGCTCAGGCGAACGTGGGAATCTGCAAATGAATACACACACGAACTCACTTTGTACTCACGAACCGAAACTTTAGCCTGTTCTAACAGGATCGCAGAAACTTGTTAGCCGGCCCAGGATTGGGCTATATAACCGAACCAACAAGAAGTGGTTAATTCAAAGTAAATGATAACTTATAACGTAAACTGAGTGAAAATATATCAAAGGTTATATAGATCTCATAACGTCTTCCGTTTTATTTTGGCAAATACTTTTCAAACTCATATATTGTATTCAACCAATTAACTCATACAAAATGTTTAGCCAATTGCTGAAACATAATAAAGGCATATCTTCTAATACCATTTAGCGCTTTAATTTTGGCATATATGGATAAAATTTCATATCGCTTTCATTTTCAGTGACATCATAACCAAAAGTTATATAGACCTAACACTCGACCCAACTAACAAAAATTTTGAAAATGAGATAACCTCTTAACAAGATCAACCGTGCAAAACAATATCAAACCGCCCCATTCCTCGACAGCCATCAACCAAATTTCGAAATCTCCGAACTCCGTTCCGCGTATCCACTATCGGAATGAGATGTGGCTGGGCAACTGACCCTTACGTCATTGCCTTACGACCCCTTGCAACCACTTGTAAAAATTTTGGTTAGACCAAGAAAAACAAAACCTGTTTCAATACAGGATATCAAAAATCCTTCTATCTTAATTTCACACTGAGTCAAGACTTGGACCATTAGACGGCCCCCAAAGAAGTGATCGCAGCATAGAATATAAATTGTACACATAAATTACAATTTATTACAAATGACAACAATTTGTACAATTGTAACTTTTCTCTCGTCATCCACCTCGAAAAGAAAATCTTTTATTTATTTTATCTAACCCTTTTTATATAATAAATTCTGCGAATCTCGGTTTCTATTTTCTCTATCTGTCCTTCGCCCTTACCTATTTATAATTTATTAAACAAACATTTTCATGATTAATGCACTTCACAACTTTTTCTACCTCGTTTGACTTCACTCATACCCCCAAACATTCACCTATACCGATCCCACATGATCAAGATTTTTTTTGTGATGCACACAACAAAACATCCAGTTCTCTAGCTTTCTTTAAAATTTCCCCGGGCACTAGAATCCCTTGAATGTGCGAAACTTTCCTCAATGTTCCTCCACCCAAACTTCATGTAACGTTAAAAACGGACGAACACGCAAATTACATTCACCTGTACTTTTTTCGCAGATCTCAAAATTACACTACCTCAATACAATTCTAATACATAAAATACTCATTACACAATTTATCTATCTAAACATATATACACTTTCTAGATTACATACTTTGCTACAATATTTACCGCTTTTTTCCCTCCAGTTGCCGGAAAAAAATAAGTCGTCATTTCACAACACGCTTAATTTTTATGTTATCTTACAAAATGTCGTCATTTATACAATCAACGTTTGCAGACGAACTTGCGTTATGAGCTTAATTTTACCTTACATTTCCATACGTTCCTTACATTTCTATACGTTATTGTACAATGGGTTGATTCAATACATATACAAATTTACAATATTTATATTATACATTTTAAAAATAACTACTTACCTTTTACTTTTTGTTTTGATCATCGACATCCTTCAAGGTTGGCTAGTCTGGGCCCTGTAACTTTCGATTTTTCTTTGTCCATGAGGGATTATATTTTGGCTGATGTTTGGTACTCGTATGGCCTTTCTTCATTCTCTTCCGGGATTCTGCCTGCGATGAGCGGCCCGGCGCTGGAATCGCTCGTCCTTTCCATGCCCTTCCATTGGAGTCGGTGTGGATCAGCTTACTTTGAAAGTCTCTCCACTTTCACCTCTTTATTGCTTCTTTGGTATTTTCGCCATTTCACTTTATCATTCTGAAGCTGGGCCATTGGTACTACAAGTTCATTGGCTGAACTTCTGAGCTTTTTACACTTTTCTTTTGCCGTACCCACTTTCTTTTGCTGAAAATTTGTCCGTACCCTGGATCTGGGTGTTGCCATGTTGCTCCTGTTTTCTTTAAGCATATTTCTTCATTTTTAACCCTTCTTTAGTGCGCTGCGAGATAGTTTTTAATCCCCGGATCTGTCTGACTATCCTTTACAACATTTGAACTTACTAGGTTTTCATAGCGATCACGAACTATAAGGACAACTTTCAATTCTGGATCCATTTTCACAAACTCATTTTCCCTTTCTGTTTTTGATTCTACAATTTCCTTTCTAAATAGTTGGCTTAACTAAAAATCACTTTGCACTCTTTACTTTGTACTACGAGATTTAACTTCGTCTCGCTTTTACTTTCAAATGCTTTGCCCAAATCAGACTTACTTTTCAATTCTATCTCCGATTTCGAAAATTCACTTTTGCGTACTTTCAAACTATTTTCCCGATCTACCTCAGATTCGGTCACCGATTCCTAGACCACTTTGGGATCATATTCCGATCTCGGATCTACTTCCTTTTCAAATGACTATTTCAAATTACTTTGCAACTTCAACTCAGCAACTTGGTTCAAAACCGGCCTTTTAACTTTTGAGTATTTCTACTTCGCAATAGGCAATAATTCTAAATATATTTCCTTTTCAAATACCTGACCTAATTTAACCCCATTTTCAATTTTTAAGTCCGTTTTTTTCTTCACTTACTGAGAACTGCGGGTTTCTTTTCTACAATCAAATTCGCAATTTCTTTCCAAATTGGCCTTTCATAATTTTCAAACTCTTTTTCATTATTTTCATTATTTTCTTGCTTCCCATACATCGCTTTCGCACATTGTTCTCGTACTCGCTTTCAGAATCTTTCCATCCTTCAAAACTCGGCAATCTATTTCTAAATTCTGGGAATATCCTTATAATTAGCTATTAAAACTCTAACCATGTTTTATAGTTTTCTTTTCACGGCACATCCCACCAATAAATAGTTTGTCCTCTAAGTGACTTTTGAATATATATAAATTTCTGTTCATCACTTGTTCCTTACCACAAAGAAATTTTCTAAATCTTGAACTTAGTTTTGGGCCGAACCATTTCCATCAAACGCAAAGTCAGGTTTCATTATCGTCATCATCATTTCCCTATATTGGCTAAACAGACCTTATATATTCACTTTATATCCTCCACAAACTTATTTCTGCAATACTAAAAACTTTTTTCATTTGTGTCACTTTTGCGCTCTGCGTAATTGTTTTGAAGAGAGTGCACTTTTGTTAGTTTTCGATATGGCCAGTGCTTGGAAAAGCTGGGTCAAAATTGCTTCCATCTTTAACTTCTTTATTTTGCTTAATACAGCTTAAGAAAACTTTTGAGATCGGTTCCTGTTATCTTTCGTTCTGTGTGTTTTCTTTTAACGTTAGGGTCCCATTGTGAAGTATCCAACTCGTTCTCTTAAGGTACTTGCAATGATAAAGTGACACATCTAAGACTTTTGGATATTAACTCAAAGTAGTCTGACGGTCAAGGCAAGCACACAGAGACGATTGATTTCAATCTAAACTATTTATTAATTACACATAAATTATACAGCGACAGGCTGTAGAAATAGAAATCTGATGTGGGCAGCACATGACTTTCCTTACAAAATTAAATTCATTTTCTTATTTTATTTCACGATGCATTAAATAGAGTTTAATTGCAGAAAATAACATGAATACTTTTTTTATATTATATACAATTTGCATTTTTAATGCATTTTCGTTCCATTTGGCAACTTAATGCACTTTAAAGTATTCAGATTTTTCAAATTCCAAAACATATCTGAGAACATGCGTCCTAGAGACATTGGGTCTGCCTTATTCGCTTTGCTGTGAAAAATTACATGAAGAACAAGTACTTATTTAATATATTTTAGCAATTTTAGTCATTTATTTCAGATTTTCATAATTCCGCATGCCATTTCGCAGAAAGGATCGGTTATATTTTTCCGAATCATACCAAAATCTACTCAGTTTCAATATAACTCCCAGGGACGTAACTACTAAATTTTAATAAATTCCATTAAGTAGTTTTTTAACTACAGTGAGAAACGTTTCCAGTTCCTCAAAGATAAAACAAACTGTAATATCTCAAGTATAGTCCGTCTTAGAGTAATGGGGTTGGTCATTTTCTTTTCATCGTCGAAAATTACGTATAAAACAAACATTTAATTGATACATTTGTAGTATTTTATTTTAGATTTTAAAGAATTCTACGGACCATTTCGCATAAAAGGCAGATTTTTTTTTTTTTTTTTTTTTTTTTTTTTCGAATTCTACCATAATCTAACCAGCACCGCGGTAACCCATAAGCGACTTACCTACTGAATTTTTTGAAATTGGGATAATTAGTTTTCCAGCTAGAGTAGATAAATACGATTTTTGTGGACCATTTCAAGAATGGCAAGCTATTTTTCTCATTTTCCTGAATCGTACCAAAATCTAATCAGCACAAGATAAACTCATAGCTGACTTATCTACTAATTTTTGTAAAATTTGATCTATCAGGTTTTCCGTTAGAGTGTATACATATGCATTTTGCTGGCCATTTCGCAAAAAAGGCAGGTTCTTTCTTTCCGAATCGTACCAAAATCTAATTAGAAACAGGTAAACCATAAGTGACTTACCTACCAAATTTTATGAAATTTGATCAATTAGTTTTTGAGTTTGAGTGGATATATACAGTGACAAAAATAGTTTCTTCGGGTTCTAGAGTGCTGAAAACTTGTAGATTCATCAAAAACTCAAGTTGCGATTTTTAACATGATTCCAATACTTTCCCTATATACGAGTATTATCATGCACTGCAAGTAAAAAAGCCTATATACAAAAACAGACATGAGATTGCACAGGTCGGTTTCGTGAGTGAACTTAAAACTTAGTTAGCACGGGCTTGGTGATACAATGAAAAACTGCGATACTCGTAGCAGTAATACGGATACGGACGTACCGTAATATGGATTGCAGTTTCTTACCCAAATTCATCAAAGGACGTCGGCAGATGTCAGATGGACACTCTCGTGATCTAGCTCCTTTTTCTCTCAATTACACACCTCGGCCAGTCCAATCATCGTTAGATGATCGGTCATATGCCGTTGATTGAAACAATACTCGCTTCTCTTAGCGCTCGAGCGAACGTGGGAATCTCCAAAGGACTACGCACGCGAACTCACATTCTACTCACGAACCGAAACTTTCTGCGATACTTTCTACTACAGGATTGCACAAACTTGTTAGCCAGCCCAGAACTGGTCTACATAACCGATCGAGTAAGAAGTTATTACTTCAAAGTAAGTCATAATTTATAACGTAAACTGAGTGAAACCATAGTCAAAGATTATAAAGACCTGACAGTATCTTTGATATTTGAAGACGACTGGCAGAAGGTGGGATTAAATGTTGACGTTCAATAAGGCGCCTACTACTGATCTCTAAACATGAGCAGGTGCATGATCCCTAAAACATGGGCAGGTGCAGGTGCAACCCTAAGCTTGGCCTGGATTGGTGCCGAACTCGGTCATCCTGGACAGTGTACCGATTGGAGGCATGTTGACTTTAGCGACGAATCCCACTTCTCTAAGTGCTAATGACCGCCGCATACTTGTGTGGAGAAAGATTGACCAGTGTTCCTATCCCTCAGTTATTGTTGAGCGGCACACGGCCATCACACGTTGTGGGACAGTCTAGGAAGCCATCTCGTGAGGCAGATGATCTCCTCTAGTTGTGCTGCACATCAATCTAACGGCTCACTTATACGTCGCGATATTCTGCTTCCGATTATTCTGCCTATGCTTTAAAGCTGCCCAGGTAACATTTGCCCACAAAACAATGCTTAGCCGCATACTAAACGACTTTCTCAACAATCCCTTCAAAGATTTATTACACTCCCATGGTCATCCAGGTCCTCGGACCTATCACCAATAAAAAACGTCTGAAACCTGTTTGGACAGCAATTGCAGTTTTCGCAGAATACCACTGAATTAGGTGACCATTTGCAACATTTGTGGCAGAATCTTCCTTAGAGGGACACAAGTAACTTAATTGACTTTATGCCGTACCGAATATCGGCTTGTATAGGGAGGATGTACCACTTACTAAGATGTCATCTTCTTGTTACGATCATTACCTTAATAACATGTTTTTCTGCTCTTAAATTCTAATCATTTACATTATCTCTTCAAACAATACATACAATTATAAAATGTGCATTGACAGTACCAAAGAATTAAACACTTGATACATACATTTATTGTAACTTTAATTTTTCTCTTATTTTACAGGTCTCAAATACAAAACCATTTTATTTTACAGGTCTGAAAGATTTCAATACGAGAAATAATCTCTTAATATTGTATATAATAATTTTTATACATATTTAAAAGTTTTGCTCACCCATGGACTATCACTAAATTAAAAAATGTCAAGCTACAGGGAACGATATTGGTTTTCCGCTCAAAGTGCGTTTACAGGCTGTACTGTAAGTGCTAGGTTTTCGTGGTTTTTCAATAACCTAACGTAAATAAGCATATTTTCTCTTAGAAAGTCCTTCATAATAGACGCCCAATATCATTTGGGGTAACAGTTTTTCCATACTAATACTTTTGCTAAAAAGTTTTCTCTGAAACATCTATTTCTCAGAATCTACTATAGATATATATTAGATGATGACTGATATAGATGCAGCATCAAATGGGGAGGGGCGTTCACTAAAGATTTCCATTTCTGGTTCTTTTTCTTTTTCCGATTTACAAATTTTCATTTAACTTGAAACATATTTCTTTCAAGATAGACTATCGATAAAGCTTAGATGCCAACTGCAAGATTTAGCAACAAATTCTACTACGGATTCCACCCAATTCACTAAAGATTTCCTCTTCCGGTGTCACTTCTGGTTGTCTGAAATCTCGTAAAGCTGTATGAAATACGTATTCAATAGATAATAAAAATGCGCCGTTGAAAATGAAGTGTACATACAATTTGCCACTATATGGAGACTCCCTTATAAATTTATGGTTATTATGTCGGAGAATTGTTTTTCTTTATTTTACTCTGAATTAAAAGTTAGGTTGTTTTATAAGGTGATTAATTTAAATTGCTGTCTATTACGCGGAACTTAATCTGTTCAGTATTACTTTAAAAAGAGAGTCAACCAAAAAATAAACCATAATTAGAAGTCTTTTTGTGGTGCACAATCAAAAAATTAGTTTGAACTTAGTTGCGTTAATACTTTGAAATTTAAACAATTTTAAACAATTTATGCAAATCACATATTAATTGAACATCTTAAACATGGCCGTTGATAGTAAGTCGCATATCATTGCAATGTGTCGCATTAAAACCCACCATACAATCTTTAGTACGAGTTCCTGGAATAAATGTTAACATAATACCACATAATTAACTTTACCCATTTTAACTATATTTCTTATATATATTTATTAAGCACCTGATAATCATAATTATAATACAACAATTATACTAATATTTACGGAGAAGACTGGACATGGGAGACCAGGCATACAAAAATTCCTAAAATGACCTTTTCTATATGTTATTAAGCACATACCTGCCTGTTGTAGTTAGACGTTCATGTATTATTGGTTGTTGAACCACCGCATCATCACTGCACTGTATGAGTAACTTGATGCAAAATCGTCTGAGGCTGTGTGGAACTTAATGCACCTCGTCTATTTTGACTGCACTGCATGAGAACCTTGATGCATCTTTTTATGCACCTGAGTCGACGTTAATGCATATCTGCATATCGACTTAAAACTGCTATCAACTATATTCTCCAACTGTTACACACATCACTGAATTTCTTACTTCATCACTGATCTGTATGGTTTACATATCTGTTTGAATCTATAGAACCTTCTCTCAGTTGCCACCTCTTCTTGTCTGAGGTTTGATACGCCTCTCCGGCTAACATTGGTTGATCTCAGGGCGATGCGTCAATACATCTTTCATAGTGGTTTAACTTTGAACCAATCTTGTGGATTCACTTTAGTCTCCTATTTTATGGCTTCTCTGACCTCTCGGGTCAGGGTCGTTGTAAAACTGGCGTCACCCAGGCTGGACCCCTTTGTCTAGCCTGTTACATATCATAAATCCACATATAAACCTGCCTACGTGAATTCTGATCTCACACTTTTATTAAAATCTCTTTTTACGGCGTAATAAAACTACACAGCCATGGTAATTTTAGTACGTAGGATGTGTAATTTAGTACGTGGCTGTGTAATTTAGTTCATGACTGTGCAATTTCAGTGCTTCGTAAAAGGAGATTTTAATAAAATGCTTTTAATTATGGCTGCCTTTATTTTTAAAGTATTAATTATATTGAAGTGTTTCCATACAATTTTATACTTTTCAGTGTTGTTATTATATAAACAGGTCGTAAAAGGAGATTTTAATAAAATGCTTTTAATTATGGCCAATTTTTTGGTTGCCTTTATTTTTAAAGTATTAATTATTTTGAAGTGTTTCCATACAATTTTATACTGTTCAGTGTTGTTATTATATAAACAGGTATTCTATGCGCATGTATGCTTCAATTTTATGTGAGGTTAATTATAATTTTACGAGAAGTCTTTAAATTTAATAATTATTAATTATTACAAAATAACTTTAGATGATTCCAATGTACCGTAACGCAATAAATGCAATGTTTTCGAAAGATAGAAAAAAATGGAACACGCAGTCCTCTGAAAATGTTACATAAAGAAACTGCTCATGAATTATTCATATATTACTAAATAAAGGAGATCACATTATTATTCATGGTAGTGTTTAAAAATAGGAATTCCTGTTTACTTCTATCTTAAACTTCTGCAAACACGATAAATACCGAGAAATTCTGAATTCATTTTATATCACCGTAAAATATTCATTTCAAGAATATTTTTTTCTGACACATACTAACTTTACTGTCTTTAACGATACAGAGTTTAATAAAAGTCACGAACACAAAAAGCATGTTTTACTTCCTGTCTGTTTGGATAGTAAAATATTGAATATGTCGCTCTTAGCGTTGAGTGCAGATTAATTATTCATCAAGCTCATTTTTTTTTGCCTCAAAACGGTTTCAAACTGGTGCTAAACAATTTGTTTTACATATTAAATTTTTACCAAAACATTTATATTAAAACATACTGCAAATATTTTTGAAGTCCAAAGCAATCAAGCGCAAACATCATTAGAATCAAAGTTTCAGTCACTATTTTTTAGACGTCTTTTAAAGTTAATATATTTTATTTTCCTTTAGTATCTAGTTGGAAGGAAGTGTTTAAGTTTGTAAACGTTTTAGAAAATTGAAGAATGTGTTTACATATTTTGAATTATATATAAGCGAGAATTAGTTTGTTAAATCATGTAATTATGTGCTCCACATGCATGCAGTGTATAACTTATATGTGCATATAGTGTATAACTAGTGCATATAGTGTATAACTAGTGCATATAGTGTATAACTAGTGCTATAGTGTATAACTAGTGTATAACTAGTGCATGTTCTATATGGATATAGTGTGTAATTTTCCTTTAGTATGTAGTTGGAAGGAAGTTTTTTTAGGTTTGTAAATTTTTTAGAAAATTAAAGAATGTGTTTGCATATTTTGATCTATATATAAGCGAAAATTAGTTTGTTAAATCATGTAATTATGCGCTCCATATGCATTTAGTGTATAACTATTACCTTAGGAAGATGTCTGTGTGTGTAAAACACTCAGACCTCCCGACTCACCCGAGTGTTTGAGCAGCAAATTGAGTGGCCGTGTGTGTGTGTTTTCGGACTATAGCGGGAAATTAACGTATCATACGGCCATAAAATTTGGTACATAGATTCTTCAGGACCCAAAAATATGTACCTCGTTGTTATTTTTCTTAAATTCGTATTTGTTTGTCGGTTATTTTATGTTTTAGCACGGTTTTTAGACAAATGAGTTTCTTAGAGATTGAAAATATTATCTCAGTTTCATCTTAACACCATCGGAAAGATCTAAAAATTATTTTTCAGACAAATTTTGAGCGAAATACATACTGTTAATAAATGAATTTTCGTGAATGTTTAAAAGAATATACTTTTCGTGTGTTGAAGATGTAATTTCCAGAGAAAGGAGGCCCCATGGATATTCTCACAGAGTTTACATCTTAACACCATCGTCGCAGCGTTCTTTATAATTTTGTTGTTGTTGTTGTTGTTGTTATAAGCGAGCGTATTGGTAAAGCCTTCTTTGGTTTTCGAGAATTCGCTGTGAATCCGGTGTGATTGTAATCAAATGTTTGCACCTTAAAACCCTGCAATGCAGTGTGCACTTTCTAGAACGTTCTAGCGTTACCCAGACAGAATTTAAGATACAAAACTCTGATAGAAACTACACCGAAACTCACAGCGAACTCACGAAAACCAATGAGCGTTTTAACAATATGCTCGTTTATAGCAGAAGTAAAATAAAAAAAACTGTTGCGTGGGTGCTCACATGGCTACGCCACGACCGCTTATCTTAAATCCCGGGAAACTCTGAGTGCAATCTCTAATATATATACACAGTGTAAAGTTGCAAGAAGGCCAAATAAGTTTTGAACGATTGTAGCTAGAGGTATGGAAGTGAGGTGTCGAATAGTAACTGTGAGACCAGAAATAGATCTCACATTTGTGAGACAGTTTTATCCCAATTATTTATTGATCTGAAACATCGGACAACACTTTCAGTCTGAATGACGCCAGTGTTTACGACACGTGAACCCAAAGGTCAGAAAATCCTAAATTTAGGGACGTCAAGACAGAGGGGTGGGGGGGGGGGGCGAACGAACTCTTACGAAAATGTGAAGTAACGACATTGGATGGAAAGGCAAGCCAATGGAGAAGGTGCTTGTTGCGTCATCCTGAATGCTGCCAATCAAAGAAAAGGGGGAGTAACAGTCCTCAGGCAAAAAAGGGCCACAACCTATGAGTTAAGAACGGCCCTATGATAAGAACGACGGTGATGGAACATATACTTGTTCGACATTATGACTAGAACGAAGATGATACTCAGTTAAAAAAAAATACGATGACTTCACTTGGTAAGAAACGGTTGTACAGCACGACGCTTAAGGTATAGCGAGATAGCGAGAAGATGACTTACGTATGACGTGGCGAATACAGATATGACTACGAGAACTTCATAAGTGCGAGTGTTCGAGCCAGCAGTACAATATGATCGTCGTATTACGTGTGGTGAATAATACCTCGAGTTAATTCAAGTAATATGATCGGCGAAGTACCTGCCGGTGGCCAAGCCAAGACAGCCTTGAAGGTATGTGTTCCTCAAATTGGATACCAGGTCCTAATCCATTTTAAGTATTTTTATTAATGGTCTCACATTGTCTCCCTCCGCCGAAATAATGTAATTAATTGTGTAATGAATTTAATAAGTATTTTATATTGTTAATAGAAGTTTTATTGTTGAAGTTAAAACGGTGCAATCAATTTAGTATATATTCTTTTACAGAACTCGCGCGATAGTTAAATAATTGGAGGGTTATCAGCGGGCACACAAAACGCAATGTACTACAATAATAACGAGTTTCACTAATACGAGCAATTTACGGCCATGTTAAGATATAAGATAGGTTAATAATAATTAAGCTAAAAGTTTAACAATAAGTTCTAATTTGTTTTGCGCGCCACAGTAACAACGCTACAAATCAGAGTTGGCAGAATAGTAAAACGGAAATCCGTTATAAGGTTTTCAAAACTGCTGTTAAAATTTCGCAAGAGATACACAAAGAAAACCTCGATTATAGGTATAGTAAGACTTCAACATGACATTGGTATGATAAGACTTCGATAGGAAGTGGATCCTGTTTGTGAAGTAGCCCCTGTGCGTCAATATCAAACCACTGATTTATACTTGTCGCTTTAACTATCGAAAAGCAGCAAATTCACGGTTATCTTCTTTAAGTTTTAGCTCATAGAATAACGCATTGAGACACAAAGAGACATAGGGCAGCATGCTTAACATGCAATTTAGAATGTATGGTGTGTTATTTGCTCTACTGTGTTCAAGAATTTATTAGCTCAGCAAAATACACTGGCTTCCAAAAGTTAAGCACGCACGGTTACATTAACAACAAGAAAGATCAATCATGCTTAAAGCATTGATTAAGAAACACTTTCCAACTTCAATGCAATTTTATTTAAACAAGTCTGAAATGCAATACATTCCTCGGTAATATTTTAAAACTTCTCACAATAATACATTAATTTATTATAGTTGAAAACTTAAACATTCATCCAAAAAAATGAACTTCATTCAAATGACGACATTGAAATATAAATTGCCTGGTTTAAACATCTCTAAAATGTGATATATTACTCGGTAAAAATTTTAGAATTATCATAATACCACGATAATTTATTATATTTAAAAACTTCATCGAAAACAACTGAAATTCATTCAAATGACGTCATAGAAAAAATAACACGCCTGGCTCTCTCTAAAAAAGCAGCATTTCATTCATAAATAATTTCCCATTCATGTCATTCATCACAATACAATAATAATTTATTTTATTTAAAAATTAAGACCATGGAGCTATAAGTAATTTAACTCTATGCTTAAAACTTCATCGCAAAAAATCGTCCTTCTCTCGGTAAAGTCAATGAATATTTCTTTCATATCAGCTATGCAGACTCCATGAGCTAAATTCTTTTGCGTTAAAAAAATACAGCAATTCCTATACAACTCATCCTACATATTTTGCTGTTTACATTTCACATAAGTGAAAAATAGGCTTCGTTAGAGAAATAATCAAAGTTGGATGCTCATTTAAACTCAAATATATTGTCATTGCGTTGTTTCAGTATGTAGATGCGCAGAATTTAAGCGAAAATAAAGAGGTTTTACGACGAATACAACACTCAATATGAATTAAAAAGAACTTTAAAAATGACGATTTTGAGACAAGATGGATGCCGTATTTTGAAGTTGGTCACGTGATCGTTTCATATCATGGTCACGTGATCGCTTCATGTAAGAGATGTAATTATTATTTTAATTTTTATTTAAAAAACTACTGAATATATTTCGCTGAATTTTTTTTTTATATATTTTATGGAACAATTTGAATATTACCTAAAATTTTCGAAGCAATTTCTGAAATTTAAATCCGCTTAAAAAATGTTTGAAGAATTTGGTCCCATTGGGTTCAATGTATTTCATTTTTTCAACCCGGATTCAATCCAAAACTAATTGGGTGATATTATTTATTTATATTCCCATAGGTCCTACAGACCGTCTGAACAACATACTAAAATTTCATTTTGATTAAGTCATTTTTACGGCAGTTATCGTGCTAACGGACAGACAGACAGACAGAAAGACAGACAGACAGACAGACAGACAGACAGAATGAACAAAGTCATAAACACTTTTCAACTTTGTTGTAAAGTGTTAAAAATGGAAAAGTAAAGTTTTGATTAACTCAAAATTATACATGAAGATAGCAAATATGTTTGTGCATTAAAGGAAACAAGAATTATGTACAGAGATGAAAAAAATATTTACTTTTCGTAAGTTATATGATGACGTCACATTTAGGTCATTAACAAAATGATGTTTAAAGGCAAACAAACCAAACAAGACTTACATTAATATGGTATGTTGTTGAGAACCAGACCGTCTGACCTACCAGAAAGGTGTAAGGTAACCGTTTGGACGACCGGGTATGGTATGTGACCACCCCGGACCATCAAACAAACTTTACAACGATTTTCCATGCTTTCAATGAGGTGATCAACCATCGCAGATGCAAGCAATGGCCAATTAATGGCTCTAATATGGCAATTTCCAACTCTCTGAGACTGTCTGGAGGAAGTAAACGTGCAGAGACAGCACGCCCGAGGACATCCCAAAGATTTTCAATCGTATTAAGGTCGAGGGAATACACCGGCCACTCCATACGAGAATGCCCTCACTTTCCAGGTGTTCGTGAACGATGTTAGCTCGATGGGGACTGGCACTATCGTCCATAAGGAGGAAATCAGGACCAGATGTTGCAGTGTAGAGTCTCATAATGCGGTCTAGGACTTCATCCCGATACCACGCAGCCGTCACAGAACCGCCTTTAAAGATGTGCAGCTCTGTGCGATATCCCATTGAAATTCCAGCCCTTACCATGACGCTGACCCCTGAATGCGTGATGTTCGGTGATGTTCTTGGCCTAATTGCGTGAGCCTCGTTCTCTCCAGACCCTTACACGCTTGTCATCTGATTCCAGGGCAAATCTGGACTCGTCCGTGAACAGGACGTTGCATTAATCTGAGACAGTCCAATTGACATGTTGATGACACCATTTTAATCTTGCCCCTCTGGTTTGGACGGTTAGTGGAACACAAAAACGTGGTACTTGGAAGTACAGTCCCTTCACGTGGAACCTTCGGCTCATAGTACTGGCTGATATTGTCTTACCAAGTGCCGCTGCAGCCATGGATGTAACAGTTGTGGAGATCGCTCGTCGATTCCGCTTGGGTGCTATAGCAATATACCGATCATCAGAGGGGGCGGTAACCCTTGGACGACCGGGCACAGGTCTCTGGACAACTGGGCACAGGTCTCTGGACAACTGTTTGACTTGTTTGGAATTGTTTCCATAATCTAGAAATTACCGAATGATCAACACCAAAGAAAATAGTGACATTTTTGATTGACTGTCCTGCTTGAATGCGTCCGATAGCACGCCAGCGTTCACACTATCTGTCATTCGTCTTCTTTCAGCCGTAGAAACACGAATATCATCAAAAATAATCCTACAAAAGTAATAAACACCTCGTATCAGCATTTAAATGTCCTCCTCAAATCCTTCAGAATGCTGGCGTCTTCAACGACAGCCGGTCACTCCGGTCTATATCCGGACAGTCAATCATGATTGGCTGTAACATACGATATTTACATACTGCCATCTACATCCGCAACGATTTTCAGCCACTCAAATTCAAATACGCTTTCGAAAAATGAAAATGTGCATTGCGTGCTTATCTTTTGGAAGTCAGTGTACAATTGTGGCGCCACTTCGACAATATATGCAACTTTGTAAGATTTAAATATTTATGATGTTATGAGGGTCAGGCAGACTTTATACCCAGATGGCAATACCTTCAAGATTATGCTATTGAGCTGACAAGATAACTAAAGTTGGAGAGGGTTCACCCCTGGTCGTCCTTTGTCCTTCAGCAAGGTCGGTGGAGCTGATGAAGCTCCCCAAAAACCCAAAACATACAAAGGTAAGGAGAGAGATAGATGATCACTGGACACCAACGATATCAATCATAGGAATATGACCGAGTACACACAAAAAAGCCTATTGCTATTAAAATCAGTGGGACTACCAACCGTCCTGAAAAACGATGATACGGATGAAAAATGAATATGGAAGCGGTGGCCTATGTGATGATGCACCCGTTATTAATGAGAATTTCGGCAATTTTAAGTGCTAACAAGATTTAACTTCACATAATGGTACTGTTTTCCTAACGTTACTGGTTTCACAGTATTAGATGAACACGTATATAAAGATAAATATTCTAACTCCGATTAATTTTTATGAACTATGAACACGAACCAAAAATCCACTAGATGACAGCACATGGCTTATCGAATCAATGACACGCCGTTATGCTGCTGTAAATGCTGCACCATATATTTTATCAAAATATGAAATTAATTTTATTGTTATTTGTTGTTATTGTTTAATAAAATTCTTTTGTTTTACATTCAGACCACAGGGTCAGAAAATTTGAAATCTTATATTGCTAAAAATTAAATATTCTCAACAAAAACAAGAAAGATCAATCATGCTTAAAGCATTGATTATGAAACACTTTCCAACTTCAATGCAATTTTATTTAAACATGTCTAAAATGCAATACATTCCTCGGTAATATTTTAAAACTTATCACAATACTACATTAATTTATTATATTTGAAACCTTAAACCTTCATCGAAAAAAATTAACTTCATACAAATGACGGCATTAAAGTATAAATTGCCTGGTTTAAACATTTCTAAAATGTGATACATTCCTCGGTAATAATTTTAGAATTATCATAATACTACGATAATTTACTATATTTGTAAACTTCATCGAAAACAACTGAAATCCATTCAAATGACGTCATAAAAAAATAACACGCTTGGCTCTCTCTATAAAAGCAACATTTCATTCATAAATGATTCCCCCATTCATGTCATTCATCACAATACTATAATAATTTATTTTATTTAAAAATTAAGACCATTGAGCTGCAAGTAAGTAAACTCTATGCGTAAAACTTCATCGAAAAATATCGTCCTTCTCTTTCTAAAATCAATGAATATTTCATTCATATCAGCTAAGCAGACTCCATGGACTAAATGATTTTGTGTTAAAGAATTACAGCGATTCTAATACAACTCATTCTACATATTTTGCTGTTTACATTTTATATAGGTGAAAAATAGGCTTAATAGTAGAAATAATCAAATTTGGAAGAGCATTTAAACTGAAATATATTGTCATTGCGTTGTTTCAGTATGTAGATGCACAGAATTTAGGCAAAAATAAAGTAGTTTTAGGACGGATACAACACTCAATATGAATTAAAAAGAACTTTAAAAATCACGATTTTGTCACAAGATGGATGCCATATATCATTTTGAAGTGGGTCATGTGATCGTTTCATATCATGGACACGTGATCGCTTCATATAAGAGGTGTTATTATTATTTTAATTTTTATTTAAAAAACAACTGAATATATGTCGCTGAATTTTTTTTTATATATTTTATGGAACAATTTGAATATTGCCTAAAATTTTCGAAGCAATTTGTGAATTTTAAATCCGCTTAAAAAATGCTTGAAAAATTAGGTCCCATAGGGCTCAATGTATTCCATTTTTTCAACCCGGGTTCAATCCAAAACTAATTGGTTGATATTATTCATTTATATTCCCATAGGTCCTATAGACCGTCTGAACAACATACTAAAATTTCATTTTGATTAAGTCATTTTTACGGCAGTTATCGTGCTAACGGACAGACAGACAGACAGACAGACAGACAGAATGAACAAAGTCATAAACACTTTTCAACTTTGTTGTAAAGTGTTAATAAAATGAAGTTTTTCATCAATCAGTTAACCATATTATTTTGGGTACCGTATGCAATATTATTAAAGATTTAATTCAAATCTTTTTTTAATTAAAGCATTACGCCAAATAGATATCTGACTAGACACTTTTAAGCGCCACTGTATATCTTGCAGGGTAATTAAAAGTAATTATTTAGATGGCCTAGCGGTAAAAATAAGTGGGTGCCCAATCAGAAGATTCGTGTTTGAATCCTGATTCGAAGTAACTTATTTTTATTATTATTTTAAAATTAATATATAATTATTACATTGAATTTTAGTTTGCATTAAAATTAAAGTGTTTATTTCTACAATTGGCAATCTAGCTAAAATATAGTTTAGTAGTGGGAGTTGGGTATCACCGCTTAAACAGTTTGTGTTTCGTGGAAGGGAAATACCGGGTGGTCAGAATTAAAATACTCCTACTCTGAGCTCTCTATACATCGAACTACTCAGTGTAAAGGCTCCAAAATTGTTGAACCTACTATTCAAGACATGGGGAAAGGGATTACGTGAAAAAAAATTAGTTCCAGAAACACCGATAGGTGGTGTTGTACAACAGATAATATGCTGAAAAGACACAAAATACACATTTGTAACACATTTTATTCGAACGTACCAAACATTCATATCACAAGGACCTTATCGATGCAGGGAATGCTGCTCAATATGGTTCCCTTCTTCAGGATGTAAAAACTGCAGTCTGTGGACAGCTTGTTCAACTGCGGATCGTAATTGGTCGATTGAGATGCTTCTTACATGCTGAGTGATACTGTCTTTCACATCTGCCAAGGTTACCAGACGTCCTCGATAAACAAGACTTTTTAAGTATCCCCACAGCCAAAAATCACAGGGATTAAGATCTGGAGAACGAGATGGCCAGGTTGTCGAAAACGCACGACTAATTACTCTACCGTTAGTAAAATATTGCCGAAGAAACTGCTGTACACAGAGTCCAATGTGTGGAGGCGCTCCATCTTGCATAAAGGTAATTCATTCAAGACATTGGTGCTGTTGCAGTTGGGGTACAACAAAATTTTCGAGCATGTTTTTGTACCTCCTGGCAGTCACGGTGCATGTCACAGTGCCATTGGGAGTAGCCTCTTCGGAAAAGAAAGGTCCAAGAATGAATGTGGCTGTGAATCCACACCAGACTGTAACTTTCGGTGAGTGAAGTGGAATCTCTTGGAAGGTACGATGGTTTTTCGTGTCCCAAATGCGACAGTTATGGGTGTTGACTGTTCCACTTAGATGGAAATGGGCTTTATCGCTCCATAGAATCTGCCATGGCCACGATGCATCCACTTCAACTCTAGCCAGAAATGTCAATATAAAGGTCAGTCGCTTCTCCCTGTCGATGGTCAGCAAGTGGTGATTGTGACTAATTTTGTACGGGAAAAAATACACTATGTTTCTCAGTACTTTCCGCACTGTGCTGTAGGGAACACCCAAATGTCGTGACACTCCACGTGCACTACTACAGCCTATAACGTTATCCATTGATTGTTTAACAATAGCGGTGGCAACATCGTCAACGACATCTGAACGAGTCGATTTGCGTTCTCGACCCGACTGAACTCCAAGATGTCCAGTTTCTCGAATCGAGCGATCATTCTCCTGAGAGCTTGTCGATGTCCTTTGCGCAAATTCTTAAGCCGACGAAACTCTCGAAGTGCAGCTGCAGCATGTCCTTCGTTTTCATAAAACAGCTTCACAAGCAAAGCGCGTTCTGGCAGTGTGACAGCCATCGCTGATAAGAATGAAAATTTCCCAGTTTTATCCCCTTTTATGCCTAGAACATAGTAGCTGCAAACCAAGGGTTTATGCAAATTTTTGTGCTTACAGTGCGAAATTGCAGTTACAATGACAGTTTAAGTTTCTTTACTTTTTTATCGTCTTTTTTTTTCATATCAGCAAAAGAAATTAAAAAGGAAAAATTTCATATCGCATGTGTTTGTTTTTTTGTGTCTTTTCAGGATATTTTCTGTTGTACAGCGCCACCTATCGGTGTTTCTGGAACTAATTTTTTCTTTCGCGTAATCCCTTTCCCCATGTCTTGAATAGTAGGTTCAACAATTTTGGAGCCTTTACACTGAGTAGTTCGATGCATAGAGAGCTCAGAGTAGGGGTGTTTTAATTCTGACCACCCGGTATAAGGCAAATTGAAGTAATTCCTTATATGACACGTGCTTTTTAGTGGTTAACATAATTGGGCGAAAATTTGGACTCGAGATTTGGACGGGGTTCGATTCTTGGTTCTGGTTGATTGAGTTTTATAGCGTTATGCAAACCTTTATCGGTGAAAATTATAATGTAAATAGTTTCCACGAAATCTAGATATAGTGATTTGGTTAAAACCTCAAAACTGATAAGAGTAAATTCGAAATGATATGTCTTCAAAAAATGGAAAATAGAATATGTAGGACACTGAAAGTGTTACATGGGTACATAAAGAAATTACTCATAAATTATTCATCGGGAAAATTACTAAGTAGATAGATTTCATTATTATTCATGCTGATGTTTAAGAAAACGGAATTCGTGTTCAATTTAAAACTTCTTCAAACATGATTTAATCCCAAGAAACTCTTTGCTCCTTTTCCAGCATAAAATGTCTACTTTATTTAATTTTTGGAACATACTAATTTATGTTGTTTTGTTCTAATGATATTCTGTTTAATGAAAATCATAGATAAAAACGATGTTTTTTTCTTCTCCTGACTGTTTGAAGTAATTGATTAAATATACTGAACTTGCTAAACGCTTAAAAACCCAAGTTCAACTTTTAAAACAAGTTCCGAAGTTTTATTGTCAAAGGTGTTGTAATCTGTCTAAGTCATTGTTCATTTTACACTGCTCACAACTGGAATCGCAACACCATGAAGAAATGGATGTAGCCTTATGAAATTTACAGAATATAATTTTAACATGGAGATGTGCAAATGATCAAAAAATCATGCCTGGAAAATGAAAGTATGGAACTTTATTGACATTAGATCAATATGGAATAGGCCCACCGCGAGCGGCTATGCAAGATTGAATATGACGAGGCACCCCGTCAATGAGATGGTCAATGGTGTGAGGGATGGCATTCCACACAGCATGCAATTGGGCTTGTAACTGAACATGGTTTGCAGGAATTAGGAGTTCTCTTAATCGACGACCTATGATCTCCCAGATATGCTCAATTGGCGACAAATCTGGAAAATATGCTGGCCAAGGCAGGATATCAAAATCTTGTAGAATATTCATAGGTATCCGTGCTGTATGTGGCCTTGCATTATCCTGCTGAAAAGCAGTCCAGGCCTGGTTGACAGATTTGACTGTACCACAGGTCTCGCAATGCCAGAGACGTATCGTTGTGCCGTGATACTGCCAGAAAGGTTTACCAAAGGTGTTCGTCCACCAAATGTTATACCACCCCCAAACCATGGTACCACTTAGGGGGCGGGGGCTGTGTGGCGACTGATAGAAAAAGCTTCCCGGTGGCGTTGTTGAAAACGCCACCAGGAAGCTTTACGGCTATCTGGCATGCCAAAGCAGAATCGTGATTCATCCGTGAACAGAATGTTTCGCCATTCTGTCGACCAATTGCGTCTCATTTGACACCACTGGAGGCGACGTAATCAGTGAAGACGTTGAAACAGTAGGTGTCGAAAAGGTCGTTAACCTCAAAGTCCTGCGTCATGCAAACGGTTTCGAATTGTTTGCGTCGAAACCACGTTACATGTAGTGTGGGATAAATGTCGTTGTAACACAGTTACTGTGGTAAAATTTGTGGAATAATGTGGAATAAATTTGGAATAAAGATTCCTTCAAACGAAATAACCATGGTTTGTTTATCTTGGTTTTAACTCCCAAAAATGTTTTGAACAAACAAAATACATGGTTTAAACAAAGATTTAAGCCAATGTGGTAACATAGTCAACCCTGCTATCAATCTCAAAATATTCATGATGTTTTTCTCTGCTTCAATGTTCTGGCTTGACTAACAATGTAAAATTTGTAAGATGAGTTGTAATTATCGTAAAGCCATGCTATTTTGCATTTTAGAATCAGCCTGTAAAGTTGTACTTAACAAGGCCTTTAACTCAATTTTCAAATTTCTAACAACTGGACTATTTTCTCGCAAACCATCATATATAATAAGTAATTTTTGCGTTTAAAGAATGAATACAGACTTTATTTTTTCAAAAATGTTTATTAATAATCGTCGATTTATAAATGATTCATACAAAACTGCTCAAACAACACTAAAAACACGAGTGCTGTATGACAAAAACAAGATACACAAAACTTAAACGCAACAATACGTTTTATGCAATCTAATACATGAAACAATAAATACAACTCCAAGGAAACAGCATTTCTAACATTAACATGTTCGACAATTAGAATCAAACGCATATCAACTATCTACATATTACTTCAAGGTTTCTTGAGCAAGCTGTGGTGGAATGAAATGCAAGGTATTTGATTGAAAACCACCTGAGCAAGTTAGGAAAATAATATAATATTTCAGTGGTTTACAAAAAAGCTGAAGAGAGTATAGCAATGAACTATACGTGAGTAAAATTTAAAAAATATATTTAAAACTTCTGCTTTATAAAATTCGTAGTAACATATTTCTATTTACCGGTTCTCTGCTCTGGCGCTTGTAGTCTTAGGTTAAGGTGAGCCTATATCGCAGAACGAGTAGGCAAGGTAAGTAGTGCCATAGTAAAAAACATTTTTGCAAAGGCTCAAAATTAGAATGAATAAGTACCTAAAATACAGAACAGAGAAGAAAATATATAACTAAACGTACAAGCTAGTCATTCTTTGATTTGCACAGTGGCTATTTTTTTTTCAACGTGGAATTTGAAATTCGCTGTGATATGCAAAAATGCAAATATGTGTTAATATGTGCATATAGTTGCAGTGTAAAAATTACAATGTACTTTACAACTGATGGGGGTAGTTATATTTTATAGTAGCTTAGCCAAATTTGTTGAGGAGGGATGAATTTTTTATTTTTACATTACATAATTTATTTGTTAATTTACATTTACATAAGTACCCAGTGGAGTACCCGAAATTTTTTAAGGGGATTGAAAAATATTTTCTTTTACATAATTCAACAAATTTTTAAGCATTTTAATGCTTGTTGCGACTTTGATACTTTTATGTCTAACGTAAATTTTTAAATTGAATGTATATCTGGACATTGGGTAATTCTGATAACCTTGATGGATTTGTATGATTTTGAGTCTTATGTTTACTGTAATTTTTACTTTTATATTATTTAGTTTAATTGGGTTCTGTTGCCTGTTTCTCTGAATTTTAATTTAAATTAATTATTTTTTAGTTTACATTTACTTAAGTACCCAGTGGCGCACTCAGAAATTTCTTTAAGGGAAGTGAAAAATATTTTACATTACATAAATTTTGTAATGCTTACATGCGTATAATAGTGGTTACTGAAAGCTGTTGATAATTATATGGAAATATTTATTAATATTATGCTTAATAGCAGATATTATAACATTAATTAACATTATATATAATACTATAAATTGATTGAAATTAATTAGTAAGTGACAATTAAACAATGAAGTCAATAATGGCAGATATCTTAACATGCTTTCTCACATAAACTCAATGGTAAGTTCCATTAAATACTTATCGTTTTTTTGATCGAACAAATTTATTCTATTCAATTGAAAATATGTCTAGTAATGAGTATAATTGAGAATGAAGGTACTTTTGGAATCTTAATATATTTGTTGAGAAATTAAACTAATTTCACTCCCCCCTCCTCAAAATAAATAAATGAAATAAAATAAAATTAAAATAAAAAATAAAAAATAAAACATTGGGAAAATGGGTGAGAGAGAAGATCAATGAAATTAGTTGGAGATTAGAGATCAATAAAATTAATATTTGAAAATTAAAATTTAATATTTCCTCATATAAAATTTTTCGGGGGATATGAATTTGCACCCCTTGCACCCTCTGTAGATACGCCCCTATGTAAGTGTACAATCAGTTTCGTCAAAGGGAAATCTCGCCACTTTACATATACATGTTTTTGTTTTGCCTTTTATGGTACAGTGTTCTACATTTCAGTGCAGTAGTATATGTAAAAAGAAAGTAGATGGGATCAAAATACAACCCTTGAAATTGGATGAATCTGCGTGTTTTGCGCTTCCCTGAATGCGATTTAATTTTCAATGATGTCTGTATGCCTGTGTGTCTCTTTATGTGCGTGAGTCTGTGCAGGCGAGAATGACTTACAGTTTGGTATGATTGTTGCAATTGGTAACCGCAAAGGGCTCGTTGATTTTGGAAGGGGTCGAGCTAGAAAAACTCACTTTTTCGAACTTTTTTTTTCCAAAATTCAAAAAATAAAATAAATAAAAAATAAATTTGCTACAATTTGTTGTAAACATTTTCATTTCTACATACTTTTTATTTCAAGGCGCATTTACAGAAAGATAACAAGGGCAGTTCTCGAGATATTGTACATTTATTATATTTAAAACAAAAAAAATTATAAGAAATATAAATATACTCATTATTATCAAATGTGTAATCGTTTTGTAAATACTTTGCACTCTAGCTATTGGAAGTTTTACTTTACGGCATAGAGCGCTATATCTCCCAAGCAAATTGAGCAAATTGGATGAAATTTGGTACGAATGTTTCAATGACCAAATGCCAGAGGCCTCTCGGTTTGGACAGTAGGAAGGTTCTCATTTTTAGAACATTTTTTTATAGAAAATCACAAAAACATTACAAAAATGATTATTTTAAATCCTTTTAAAGAAATAACCATTTTATCAACAATTGGTTTACTTAGAAGTAAGTGACAGATCATTGACATAATTTACAAAACAATTATCCTTGCAACTCCGGATTTATTGCACATTTTTAATCTAAAATTGAAAAAATTACCAAATATTTAAATGCGTTCTCTATAATCAAATAAGTAAATACTTCTTTGTAAATACTTCTATAAATAAATGAGTACTATTGTTTAGAAGTTATCACGAGTTGTTCTCGAAATATTAAAAACTTTACTTTTTCTCTGAGAGCCTGATATTTCTAGAAATAATCACTCTAATTGCATGGAATTTAGTATGTTTATTTTAATTCGTATCAACAAAAATGCAATTGATTTTCAGCGAGATATGGATGAAGCTATATTGTGGATATGTATAGCTTCCTACAAAGCAAGCTCTATATGGATAGCTCTATAAAGAAAGCTCTAATTTTGGTTTTAGGTTTTCCACAGTATCGAAATTTGTTAATCTGTATGGAAAGTGATGTGTTGGACACATCAGATTTTTATTCTGATGTCAGATCATTATCATTTCTGCACCAATATATATTTTTAAGTTGTGTATGAGTTCATTGTTTAAGTAAGTAGATGCATCCATGTTGTATATTTTGCATTTGAATCAAATATAATTATGAATAATTAAGATATACTAACAAATACATCAAAATTAAGATATACTAACAAATATACATTTTGAAAACTTGATATTTTACAATGTTTGTACTGATAAATTTAAAGTGATCAAATAAATATTTTAAAGTGAAATTTGATAAGACATAATTTTAAGTCAATTTTACGTCGTTTTTACTATAATGCATCTAAAATAAATATATGTAAAATGTATTTTTCTATTAAGCATATGGTATGCTTTTAAAGGTCGATCAAGTCTGTGCAAGTCAAAGAATGATTTATTTCTAAGTAAATGATTAAGCAGTGATTGAATTAAAACACGTTATTGCACATGAAGAAGTATTCTCTTGTACCGTTCCCATAGTGATAAATTCATTTAACTAATAGGAAACTCGGAATAGAATTTTTTAAAGTTTCATAATTGAGCAGGAAAACATTACAATATTGCGCTTTCAGTTTCGTGTCACGTATTTCCTAAACTTTCAGTTTCATATATTTCAAAACTTTCAGTTTCGTGTATTTCAAAACTTTCAATTTCGTCTATTTAAAAATTTTCAGTTTTGCCTATTTCAAAACTTTCAGTTTCATGCATTTCAAAAATCTCAGTTTCATATATTTCAAAAACTTCAACTTAGTGCATTTCAAAACTTTCAGTTTCATGTATTTCAAAAATTTCAGTTTCATATATTTCTTAAACTTCAGCTTATGTATTTCAAAACTTTCAGTTTCGTGTATTTCAAAACTTTCAGCTTCATTTACTTCAAAAATTTCAGCTTTGTGTATAAAAATTTTAATTTCATATATTTTGAAAAATTTTATTTCATGTGTTTCAAAACTTTCAATCTAATGTATTTCAAAAATTTCAATTTCATGTATTTCAAAAATTTCAATTTCATGTATTTCAAAACTTTCAGTTTTATGTGTTCAAAACCATGTTTCGTGTCAATTATTTCACATTTTTTACTTTGCTCTGTGTTTCATTCTAATAGCTCGTTGCAAACATACAGTATTAACACATTCTTAGAGACAGGCGACTGAAGCGATAATATAAAAGACGTGAAAGACGCAAGATACTTCACACAATTTACACAAAACAATAACGTCTCCAAAATCACAGAGTTTGACATAAAACACATTTGCAACAATATGGAATGCATAAAGTAACGTTCAATTTGCTTGAATGCATGGAAACAATTAACAGTCATACGCTTTAGGCTACATAATCACAAACAGAAATATTTTATACCTGCCCTTTTCTAAAAATACAAAGTGAAATGTTGTGAGAACTCCAGCATGATGAAGTTAAATGACTAGAAATAATAACCGAGACTGTTTTACTCGGTATTCTTCACAATACTTAAGTATCCACGATGTATTTACAACTTTAAAAAGAAATAAGATTTTAGCGTTGCATTTGAAACAAATTCAGCACAGGCATTTTTTGCAATGGGGGAACATTTCATTTTGAAACAAGAGCCGATTTTGAGTTACAAAATTAGGTAGGAATTACCAGGATATTAAATTTAAGGTGCATTTATAGCCTGTTATTTTTTTTAATTTATGGCTAATGATTGTAATAATTAAATTTTAACATACATTTTAAGCAGCAAATATCTGCTTGTGCTAAAAAATACAATTAAGTTATAATATTTTAGCAACATAAATATCATTTTAATAATCTGGTGTACTATATGTACGTACAAAAATTGTAAAAGATAAGATAATATTTTAATATACTTATAGTAGGTATCATTCTAAGAAAAATTTTGAAATAAAAGGTAACCATAAATTTAAACTGTACTTTGAAATCAGCTGTTGATCAGTCCAACTCAAACAACACAGCATTGTAGAAAAATACCATTTGAATATTCTGATGTATTAAATTTGTGAGGTATAATGTTTAATATATCAGAATACATTGCACATAAATATATCAGATGCTTCTTTAAAAGGTATTCACTTTATCATACGATATCAGAATTCGGTAAATTAAAAAAATTAAAATAGAAATAATAAAATAGAAAGTAAAATAGAAATAATTTTTCATTTTCCATTTTAGATTATATCTAATTGCTTTCAGTTTTGTTTGACTACTATTAAACTGTAACTTGAAAGTCTTTAAGATGTCTCGATGTGTAAATTATTTATTCAAAAAAATTTATATGTAATAAGAAGTTCATCTCACATAGTGTTATTTTCCCACTGTTGGAAGCAAATTATTCTATTCTCACAAATATTATTATGATAATACAAAAAATGCCTTCTCTGAATTTGTTCTGGTATTATTTGAAACTTACGATGCACGTAACAAAATGTATTTTCTTTATCCGACTTATTTTAATCCCCTTTACTATATAGAATATTTTTATGAAGACCCTAAAATGTAATTAACATCATACCATTGTATTTAATCATTAAATCTATATAGTCGTACTATACATAATACTACACAAATCTAAACTAGATGTAAGAATAATTCGTCAAATGACATACCATTGTCACACTAATAATTACTTTGTTTAAAATTCTATTTCGTAGACTGTTTTAACTACCGATTAAATATAATATTACTAATTCTAATAAATTTTAATAAAAAAATGATCTAAAACTAATATGGCATATGATTAAATGACTTCTTAAGTTTATTTACTTTAAAACAACATTTAATCATTAGTTTAAGTACTTGGCTTATATATTTTAACATATTAAATGTTTAAGATTTTTATTGTGGTTTGAAAAGAAATAAATTCAGACTATTTTCTCATAATTTGACGTCATAAAAATTATTTTAAATAATCTTATTGCATCGAATTGTTATTTTCTATTACTTGTATCCAAATTATGGTTTACTCTTAATGAGTTAATTAAAGATTTTCGTATATTGTGTTCACGATAGGCATAACTATAGACAAGAAAAATATTGAAAAGAAGTGATACAATAAAAAATTAGTAAATTATAACTATTCAAATTTTTTTATAAACGGGCTAGCATTAACTAACATTTTTTACCGAGTAGCTATGTTTTTACTTGAAGGGTATAATAACAAAATAAGTTAAATCATATATGTATATTAGTATCTTCATAAATATTTTTTGTCATTAATTCATTTTTATTGAACTTTAATTCACACCAGAGTCAAAGAATTTTAGTATTTTTATTTAATTTTATTTACTTATTAAAATTTTTCCTTTAAAATCATGATGAAGAATGAAATATCATTTTTAAAAACAAGTTTATCCTTAATGAATATATTTATATAAAAGTAGGAAGACAGATAGATTTACATTTGAATCATTTTCAAGGTAGACACATTTGCGCATAAATATTTTTACATGAAGCTAAGTAGCTTTAATTGAAGCTCGTAAACAGAGCTATTGCAATAAAAGTCTAATTTACTACTAAATTGTGGCTTATATTTGATTAAAATTTAAAAATTTATGAAGATTCATAATTTAAAACCAAAAGGACAAATTACATTAGGAAAATAGTCATGTTGCTTTTAAAATCAGGAAAAATATGGCTTTCAGTGATAAAAGAGGAGAGTAAAACGAAATCTCCTGTGAGGAGATTGATTATAAAACATAAAGGCATTTAAATTTTATGCTTCATTCGCATAAATTTGAGGATTGCTCTATATTTTGTGCAATTTAAATTGCGATAAAATAATAGATTGCGCAAGGAAGTAAATAAATGATGCATTCAGCGTGGAGTATTTCAAGGTCACTTCTTTTTGTAAAAGATAATTAAAATTGAGAAAATATGGAATTTTACATCAGTGGTTAGTATAAAATAGGTATGCAATATATTGTTACATCTTCTTTATTTTATATCGATCAAGACTATAGAGGAGCTGTCCAAGAATTGCAAATGATACTATTTATATATGTCCATTAGCACAATAATATTGTACATTATCTTTATAAACATACAGAATAAAATGAAGCTCGTTTTAGTCAAAAAAAATTCCACAATAATATCTTATCTTTAAACATTACATTCAAAAAACTTTAAAATTGCTTTACAGGTTAATATTGCAATGTATAGAGGTTTAAAATATAATTAAAATGCATATTCAAAAACTGAAAATTATTTTTACATTGATATTTATGACCACTTAAAAGGTTGGGCTCAGGTCATATTGTAAAAGAAAGGGGTTTATCATTTACACATAAAAATATTTTGATATCTATATTATTTTTCATTTTGTGCATCAAAATTTTATAATGAACATTAAAATGTGGAAGCATTGTATGCAATGAAATAACAAATGGTTTAAAATGGATGAGTCTTGCTAACATATCATGCTTATCATATGATTCCGGGCTTTATACATGAGCGTGAAATTCAATAACAGTACAATTTGTTTCGTAGCTTATTAAGGAATGCTTGGAATGAAAATGGAAAGTTCAAACACAGAGGCGTAGTTCTGTTCATATGCGTATGTATATATACATACATACATGTATATGTTTATATATGCTGTATGTATGTATGTATATATACATGCAGCGTGCATCTAATGATTTTATGGGACCAGTTACTAATTTATTCAGCTATGACAGTGAGCATATTTTCTGTATTTTTAATTTTGGGTAGCGTTGCATGAAGCTACATAAATAGCAAACATTTACTATTATTATTTAGAACACTTCTTTTTAAGATTCCAGAAAATATGTGTACGCGTTTATAAAATTCTTACTGTGTCTTAGTGGCTGACTGACTTTTTTAAATTGTGCAGGTGTAACATATTTGCTATTCACCTTAAGCACTTTTTTAGTAGTCAATCAATATCAGAAAACACTTGATTAATCGAAATGTTCAACATATATCCCGAACGAAACATCACTTATTGCACATGGGGTATGCGCTACGCCGCTAATGTCCGAACTAGTGCAATGCATTTGTGGCTACCCGACAAGCTCGGTACGATCCTGAATCCAGGCCTCATCATCATCTTCGGGATTGATGTGGGAAGTCGTTTTCTCTTCTTTGTTCTCTTCGTAGGTTCGGTGGATTCTCTTCCCTTGTCTCTCAAGTTGGTTTCGGAGTTCTGATAACGTTTGGAGCAAAAGAAGCCTTCGGAATTGAACAAGTTCCCGCTGAAGAATGAGTTGTTCTTCTCTACGTATGATCTCTTCTGCTCTTGCTTCTTTCATTCTCTGATCAACCATGTGGCGCTCAATCCTCAACCTCTGAACTTTGTCTTGAAGGAGTTCGTTCGATTCGACAAGGGATTTCCTTGTAGATGATGAAGAAGCCGGAGTTTCAGATAGGGGTGTAGTGCTACAACTACTGTTATCACGGTCACTGCCGCAAGCACTGTCTGCCTGGGGGCTCCCTGTGTCAGGAGGACTGCCTTTTGAAGACCCTAGAAAGAAAAGTGGAAAGTTTATATAACACGAAATGTGGATAAATTATTGTCATTATAATTAGGTTTTTCAATCGTCAGAAAAAATAAAGTTATACGCATTTTTTTCAATAAATAATGTAAAACAGAGGGGTATACAAAGGAATTTATGTGAGAACTAACGACATCTAATAACTATGAAGTAGACAAATTAACAGTATAGAAATAAAATAACCTAGTGATTGTTGTCAAGTAAGTAGGTATTTTCCCCTTTTAAATTACAGTTTTAGTTATACCTTTTACAGTTTTTAAGATAAGTATTATTGTTAAATCAATTTAAAACACGAGCTTAAAATTTTTATTGTTCCAGATGTCCCACTCATTATCTCAGTAGGTACTTTCCAAATACTTTAAAACTCTTAGTCTCATGTAGTAAATGATATGATTCAAATTTCAATATAACTACAATATACTTACTTTCAAAATTTCTTTGATTTATGAATCTAAAAAAAATCTGATCTGTGCAGCACATGAATTTCTCATTTTCTATCTCTTTCAAGTTTCATTAAATTGGGTTTAATTGCACAAAATAACGCAAACACTTACTTAAAATTATATCCAATTTGCAGTTTTAATATGTCTTCTTTTTCATTTGGCATTTTAAAACGTCGCCAGCTCCTCAAAATTCGAAACATTTGGATATCTTGAAAACGGTTTATCATGGAGTAATAGGGTTGGTCTTATTCATTTCATCTCAAACATTACGTATGAAACAAACATTTCATTTAGTATACGGTAAGTATACGGTATTACATTACCGTAATTTAGTATACTAAGTAATTAAGTATACTTTAGTATACTAAGTAGGTAATTTAGTGTACTAAGTATACGGTATTACATTACCGTATACTTAGTTTTTTATTTCAGATTTTTTGTTTGTGGACTATTTCGCTAAAAAGTCCGATTTTTTTCGAATAGTACCAAAATCTAATCAGTCCGACGGTAACCCACAACTAATTTACCTTCCAAATTTTGTGAAATTTGCTCGAATAGTTTAAAGCTAGAGTAGATACACAGACACACACACACACGGCCGCTCACTTTGCTGCTCATGCCCTCGGGTGAGCCGGACGGCCTGGGCTTTCCACACACACACACACAAGGGCGCGGTAGCCCATTGGTTAGCGCGCTGGAGTTGCACTCGGTAGGCCCGGGTTCGATTCCAGCCACTGCCAAAACTGCCGCCGTGTTCATGCGGAGTACGATCACGTTAAACATGTGGGTCCGAAAGTCCTTCCGAGAGGTTGGTGGTAGGGGAAGGAGGGTACGGTCCCTGTGGATGCCTCCCCCACTGGGTTCCGGTCTGAATTGGGTGGCACTTCCCGACCGTCCAAACAGTTACCTTACACCTTTCTGGTAGGTCGGACGGTCTGGGTTTCAACAACAACAACACACACACACACAGGCGTCATGCTAAAATTCGTTTTTTCGTGTTCTAGAGTGCGCTTGAAATATGTAGATCCGTTGAAAACGCGAGTTTAGATTATACAACATTTTCCGATTCTTCATTTTTGTAGGGAAAGTAATGTAACTAAATAAATATGCAATGTAAACGATCATTTTTCAATAAAATCTGTTTCGAAGTGCCTTATTTCCTGAAATTTGAAGTCTAAATTGTTCGATATTTCTCTCTTTAAGCTTAACCTGTCAAAACTTCTTTTCTGCAGCCTCAAAATCGAATGCAATCAATGCTGTATGGATTAATCCTAAAATTTTGAAAGGAGTTGTAGAGGAGGGTATTTGGAAAGTAAATCAGTTGTGGGTGACCGTCGTGCTGATTAGATTTTGGATCGAAACGAACAGAGGTGTTCAAAAATCTTGCATCACCCACATCTTTCGTTAACTTTGAGAAAAAAGACATTTAAAGTGTTTAATATTGATAAAATGATACATTGTAAAGGAGGGTATTTAGAAATGCACAAACATTATTTATTTAAGAATGTCATGTGTGAAACATTCTGAAGTAATGAGAAATATGTGACATTTTTGTTTTATTAAATATTTAATACTAAAGAGTCTTTTTTTTTCTTTTTTTCTTTTATAGAAAAGACAGTACAGACATTATTAAAAGACAGCGCATTTAAAGGAAGCAGCCCTTTCTGTATTCTTGACAAGTGCAATATGAATCGTCTTTTTTTGTTGTGTTGATTCCAAGGCGGCAATTATGACCTTAACAACTTTCAATATCTGGGAATGTGAGATTTCCATGAATTGTGTGGAAAAAATAGATACGCTGCTGAACATCAAGAACTGCATTGCCTTGCAGTGGATTCCAAGTCACTGCGGGATATATAGAAATGAGCGGGCAGATTTATTGGCTAAGAATGGATCTCAAATGATGCAACAGGATCCTCCCTTGCCTGTGCGGCATATAAAACGATATATATCCTTCTCTATTAAAGCTAACCGTCTCAGTCTGTACAGGAAGAGAGCTTCTGAGAAAAAGTGGAACTCCCTGCTAAATAAGTCGGCAAGAATACCCAGTTCCTTGCATAGGGCAGTTGGCGTGGCTTGCTTTAGACTTGCTACGGGTCATGATTACTTACAGAGTCACCTGTATCGAATGGGACTGACAGATACAGATGTCTGCCCTCTTTGCGACCATGGCCTTATCATGACTGGAGAGCACCTCAACATATGCCCTGCTGTTCTTGACTGTTTTCCTTTATGTGATACTGACAGGGCTTTTAGTGACTATTTTTATCGTTCTTCTTTGTATTGGGCTGCTCGTCGACTTATGACCGAGAGTTCGGAGACGGGCATAGGATAAAAAAAAATTAAAGGAATATTTAAAGTGTTTAGTATTGATGAGATGATAGATTGTAGAGGAAGGTATGCAGTAATGCACAAAAATTATTTATTTAAGAATGTCCATGTATGAAACATTTCAAAATAATGAAAAATATGTGTCATTCTTATTTTATGAAATATTTAATAATAAAGAGTTTTTCGAAATTAAAAATAATATTTTGTTACGTTTTCAAAACGACATAGAGTAATGTCTACTGGTCTCATAATCATAGCTGGAGTGCGATGGCAATTGAAACTTTCATGTAAGAGACAATGAACAAAAAATATGATGAAACATGCTAGTTTATTACGCTATATTAAACATTCATTTTTAAATTACTGAAAGTTTCGGAATGATGTAATTTTTTTAAACATCACTTTAGCTTCGTTATATTTTGACTGAAAGAAAAATGGCATTTAAGCTGCGATTGCGTCTCGTTGGATCTGTTAATTGTACTGGTTAAATAACTTCAAAATGTATTTTCGTCATGATATATGTACGCAAATGATGTACCGACGTAACGTAATGACGTGAAAATCTGATACATGAAAATGTTTCGCAAGATGAAACCGTGAACCGAGTTTCAGCTCACTACGTGCCTGAAGACCCTGAAAACGAGGTCATTAAAGATGTTGAACAAAGAGACAAAAAGTTAAAGTGAAGTTAATAAGTGTAGGGGACACAATTAATATTCTTGCTATCAGCAAATGACTGAATGCCTCGTAAATGATTTTTACCAAAAGTTTATGGACAGTTTATTGTAAAGTTACTATCAGAGTCGTTTTTGAGATATTAGAAATTGTAGTTTTCTTTGACTGCGGTATCTCTAAAGAATCAAGCAAATTACATGAAATTCCGTACCTTATTGTTTTTCAGTGAAATCGAGAAACATAAACGTCCTAATTGTGTTATTTTCCCCCAATGTGAAAATCTGTTAATTTGAAGTGAAAGTCGCGTGTTGGACATATCAGATTCCTTTACTTTTGCGTATACTTACTCATAACTTCCAAAGGTAATTCATCCTGTTCTTCTGAATGCACGTAATCTTCGGAATATGCTTCATCGCTGCTTTCGTCATCGTCTCTGGTATTTTCCAGGATGTCTGTAGTAAGTTCGCGAAAATCCATCCAGGCACTCCTGGGGATGGGACGGCAGTAAGTGGCTGGGCAGTAAGGCTTGTCCTCGTCATCACCGAAAGACAGGCGGTCACTTTCGATCACCGGGCGTTGGCGTAGGGCTGACCGTTCAAGGGTAACTCGGGGGAGGCGGGTGGAAGAAGGACTTCGCCCGTTCAAACGAAGGTTCCAAGATTCACCTGAGTAACCTAAAGTTAGAACAGGTGGAACAGGTTAGGTCAGGTAGATTAAATGCAATAGTACATACAGTTCAACCTATTGCTAAAGTAATAAAACTAAAATAACTTCGATAAAAGCAGTATACAACACTAAATTAATAGTGTCGACCTATTAAGGAGGCAAGAAATAACTTTCTTCGTTAGGATTCACAAGAAGAGCAATCTTCACTTATGAGAGCTAGATCGGCGGTTGATGCAAGAACCGAAAACAGGACTGAAGCAGGGAAAGAGAGTTGCCAACGGCGAGAGAAGTAAAAAGAAGTAAAAAAAACCAAGAGAAAGAAACAAAAGGTAACGGTGAAACACCAAAGCGGAATTCGAACTTCCATCGAAGGATTTAAAGCACTTGATTAGTGAGTAAAACTACAAACATAAGAGCCATTTTAAATTTTGTATTAAAGAGCACTTCTGCTTGGAAATCTCTGGTTTCATTTTAGTTTTAGTTTATTTTCTTTTTCGTCGCCGATCTCGCTCTCATGAGTGAAGGTTGCACGTCTTGTGTGTCCTGAAGTGAAAGGTTGTTTCGGGCCTTCAAAACCGTTCGACACTATTAATTTGGTGCTGTATACTGCTTTTAATGAAATTATTTTAGTTTTAATACTGTAGATTAAATGTAATAGTATCTATATTTACACTTCTAACATTCAAATGCTTATGTTTTATTCTGTAACAAGTATTTAAGGAAATCTAGAAATTTAGTACTCATAAAAAATGTTAAGTTAACTTTTTTTAATAAGTTTAATTTTACTTAACAATGTATGGTGCCTAGCGTTGGAAATAGTGGTCTTAATCAAAAATCGATTAAGACGTTAGGTTTTATCCAGTGGTAGATAATACTCATGGACAAAGTCTCAGCCTAGATCACCGATGGAGTTCTGGAAGGTCTGAAAAGACTTTTTAACCCTCATTTTGTTCTCTCTCTGCGGAGATATTGAAAATCTGGCTTCGTGATGTTCTGTCCGTACTATAAATATGCAAAATTCCAACCCTGGATCACCCGGGGGAAGGTGGCTTCTGGAGAGTCTGTAAATACTTTTGGATTCCACTTTATCCACTTCTGGGAGGAATCAAAAACTATGTTCTATTAGATTCCGTCCAGTGGACAAATCTATTATTATATGTGCGCATGTGTGCAAAGATTCAGCCTTCTGCCACCAGGGGAAGTTTCTGGAAAGTCTGGAAATACGTTTCGAAACCCTCCTTTTCTCTACTCCCAGGGGATAGAATTGAAAATCCAGCTTCGTTAGGTTCTGTTTCGTAGTCGATACTATAAATGTGCAAAGATTCAGCCTTCTGGGTCACCGGGGCTTCTGGAGGGCCTGGAAAGATACAAACACGTTAGACAATTAGCATATAGATAAGCAATTATTAGTCACAGAATTCGCCTATTCGAAGCGTTCTTATAGCTTGGAATCGTGCACCACAGATGATGGACGACGCATTAAGAGCAGACTCCTAGCGAATAATACTTTTGTATTTTAATAACTAGAGTGTTTTTAATGTTTGTTTTGTAAATCGTATTTATAAAATTTATATCCTCTTTTTGATTGCAAGGATTTAATTACTGTACGTATGTTATGCGCAATTACTGAAAGCATCACAGTTCCTAAGACAGTCATTAAGCACTCCAAGGCACTTCAATTACTATATGTATATTATACGCAATTAATGTACAGAAAACGCCCCACCCTCTGTTAAGAAAACGCCCCACTAAAAGAAAACGCCCCACCCTCTGTTAATCGAGCATCGTTCATCGTAGAGAAAATTGAAAGACACCATTCGATTAGGAATAACATCCTCTACAAATTAATGTGCGTAAAATTTGCATAAGGAGCCGTCTTCATATCTAAACGCGCACAAATTTTGAAATTCACAATGGCAACACCCAAGTTTGACGTCACCCACAAGTTCTAGACACCCAAATTAGTCCAAATTCAAATTTTCACGACGTTTCTATCTTTATATCCGAAGACATTCCATATTCCAGAATGTGCAATTTTCGGGGATCAGCTCCATATTGAAAACCGCAATTTGAAGGGCGATGTTTCGTTGATTGACCACAGCACTGTTGTAAATTATTGAACTCTCCTCTTGACATTCAGCATTATGACTTACCTCACAGCCAAAGGGTCGCAGGTTTGATTCGTGCATGAGAGGGTAAGCATTTTCATGGCTGTGTGTGGTGTTGTCTTGTGTGTGTGTTACTAAGGCCTATAATGGGTAGGATTATGTGAGCCTCAAATAGGGCACGATTATCAGGGGTAAAACGTCGTACTGGGTACGTTGCTAAAAACTAATGGGGCATTCGTGCCAGAGTCAATATAAGGAAGAAGAAATAAAGAAGAATGAAATGTTTATTTTCAAATGTCATTTTATAATGCTGTTTCAAAATCAGTTTATGAGACTAACAAATATCTGCAGATGACGCGACAAAACAACTCCGTTGGAACTTGGTGACGAATTTAAAAGTATCAATCCGTCATTATCAATCACCGTTTGAAGTCTTGTTGGTGTTTAGTATCACATAATTTTATAATTTGTTATTATTTTATATAAATATTTTTTATTATAAATTATTACATTTTGTGGACGATTTCAACTCGCAGTAGCTCGGGAACTATTAATCGGCAGTAACATAAGTAGATCCCATTTATAACAATATAAGTTTGCATCCTTCAATACAGTAGCAGAATTACGTTGATTAGGTTGCATCTATACAACACTGTTTATACAAAGTTTTTATTAAAACTGGGTAAAAATAAATGCCCGTTTTCTTAAAAAAAGATTAACTTACAATTAATATAACTTTTTCAAATTAGTCATTTTTTAAACTAATATACGACCCCTAAAGTCATCGTGATGCTGAATATTTAAACATTTTGAAAGAACTAGTGGGAGGAAACACCTGGAATTTCATATAAACATATAAAAACTTTTTGTGAATCGATTTTTATCAAAACGTGTCCAGGTTTGTATTCATATTTTTTCGATTATTGATTTCATAATTAATATTTCATACAAACAATTTATTCTACAAAAATAAAAATCACGTCAATGTGTTTGGGTTGTTTAGTAGTAACGTCATACAAATAACCAGCGTGAGCAGATAATTATTACAGAAGATATGAATAGAACTCTTGGAAACTAATTTAACCTTAGGAGCTCAAAACTTTACATACTCACAACTCAGAAACGCTTCACCCAAATGACTTGAAATTTGGTATCACAGGTTGAATTTTGTTCTTTTCGAACTATGTTGTCAAACTTGGGTGTTGCCATTTAAAATTTCAAAGTTTGTGAGCGTTTAGATATGAAGACGGCCTCTTATGCAAATTTTACGCACATTAATTTGTAGAGGATGTTATTCCTAATCGAATGCTATCATTCAATTTTCTCTACGATGAACGATGCTCGATTAACAGAGGGTGGGGCGTTTTTTCTTCCGTGGCTGTACATACAGATTTCCTTGGAAAGCCATTAAGCACTCCAAGGCACTTCAAGGATGTAATTACTATATGTATGTTATACTCAATTAATGTACATAAAGGGTTCCTAGGAAAGTCATTAAGCACTTTAAGGTACTTCAAAAATGCAATTTGTCGTTAAATATTGGTGGAAGACGGCAACCAAATGTGCCGAAATTTCTAGAGATCAAAGTATTGAAATAAATTATTTAAATTTTAAAAGATAATATATATTTAAAGAGATGTTAAATTATATATCCGTACATATTGTATAATTCCGTGCATTGCATGTGTTCGCAATAACCCTACAAATTAACTTCAAAATGCGAGTCCACTTACCGTAGTTGAAATAGCACATTGGGGGGGGGGGGGGGGGGTCATTTACCAAAGTTTATCCTTTTAAATTCTATTTATTTATGTAACACTCAATTATTAAAATGCATTTTCAACAATATTTCCAATAATCGTTAATAATTAATTAATTTACAGTGGCAATTAATTCGATCTCTTATAGAAATGACCTATGAGGTGATGCGAGACCATTTAATTGCTGAACGTCAACAGAATCTGCGCTCGACCTGTTGGTAAATGTAGTTTGTTGGCACATACCCTATTTTATGCATTTATTTTGCATTGATGCTCATTGGCTTGGCTTGGGCAATTTTACACCTGAGTCAATATCTGGTTCACAACTTTAACGTCTCGTGGTAATTAGTAGAAATCGAAATCAGGAAAGCATAAACCTCGTATATGGAAAACAATAAATTCCCGTAAAAAATAGTATCATCAGGGACTGTAACACGGTGACGCCTGCAATGCTTGTCAAAGTAAGCTCTCGAATTCAAATGTTTATAGTAGATGACGGAGGGCATTTTGAAAAGGCCATACATTATATTCCTGTGCGTGTAAGTGATGCTATTTTATATACATAGTATAATGTATATTGTGGCGGGATTGAAAATTTAAATTCGAGTTTTCGACGGAAGAACACGTTTTAAGTATCCCTGAGCACAAATCGATTGTTTCGAGGCAATGCTTGTGTGTGTGTGTGGATGCAATATCTCACGAACGAAAGGAGCGTTTCGAACGAAATTTGGTACAAATGTTACAATCAGTGAACACTAGAACTCTATTGATTTTAAACAGCAAATGCTTGAAAACCCTCATATTTTCGAATGAAATTAAAAAAAAAAATTAATGAAAGAATCAGAACTTTCAATAATGTTACTCTTGACTAATGTTACTTACAAATGATCATTTCTGTAATTTTTCGTTAGAAAACGTTTGATACATAGTTTAGAAAGCTAACAAGAGACGCTCTCGAGAGATTGTACTTTTTTCAAATAAATTTATCAAAAAATCACATAAAATAAAAAAATTAAAAAAAGTGTTAACTATTGTGAAATATATTAACTTTTTATATGTAATATAGTGCGATAAATTTGTTATCATCAATCTCGTGGATCTAGATCGTTCCATTGGCGATAAATTTGACGAACTTGGCGATTTGTCAAATTAGAGAACTAATTTATCAAAATATCGTGAACTTATTGATATTTCACCCCAGATTGACGAAATTATGATCAACATTGCAAAAATGATACCAAGTTCATGAATTTGGAGTTTATACATCATTTTTTCAGTATGAAAGAAGTAAATTTATTGCATTAGATGGGGAAAGCCATATGCTGTCCCTTCTCCACCCCAGATTATTTATATTTTACGCTAGGTGCGCTGCAGTCTCTTTTATTCGATCGGGTACGATCACATTACTATAGATAGACTCAATGTGCACAATCAGGGTCCTTTCCTTAGTGTTTTTGGGGTGCTTAAAGAGTTTCCGAGGAACCTTGTATAATTTTACTGAATAAATTTGAAAATTTCAATTTTTATTAAATATTTGATGCAACATTGCATGACGTGTGAAATGTATCACATATAAAAATTCATCAGTTTTTAAGAATAATAAAACAATACAAACAAGTAATCTTTCTGAATTAATTAATGATAAAAATTGATTGAAACATTCTCTCTTATGCATAAATAGTCATCGAAACCTTCGTCATTTATTAACTATAATTTTACATATACCTGGTCTTGCTTCTATAATTGACTTTTGCGTGTGCTTTTGGTGTTCATTATAGCCGTTACCCCAATCCATTAAAAGTATCAATCTGAGTCATTATCAATCCTTTACTTGGTTTATTCATTCTGTAATCTTAAATATTAAAATAATATGAAAATTACCGTGAAACGACTTCTGCCGACTTCTTAGACAAGACGCTGAATAGAAGCAAGAAAGAACTCAACTGATACGACCTTCTTCTTCGACCTACACCGTCTGACCTACCCGAAGGTGTAAGGTATCTATTTTGATGGCCGGAACAGTGCCATCTAATTTAGACCGGAACCCAGTGCGGCCGTCATCCACAGGTTCCGTACTCTCCTTTCCCTACCACCAACCTCTCGGAAGGACTTACACATCCACATATTTAACGTGTCCGTACTCCGCGTGAACACGTGGACAGATTGGGCAGAGACAGAAATCAAATTCGGGTCATCCGAGTGCAATCTCCGCGAGCTAATCACTGGGCTCTCCCACCCCTGAACCCAACTGATCATCCATCATCAACCATAGTTCAAGATTTTGTGGTCAATGCTGCTCGTTGAATACTCAGCTATAAACTTTTTACACTTATGCAACTCCCTGTTATAGGGCAGAAGTCACTTCTCTGTATTCCTGAGAGCTTAGAATTTCATTAACGGTTGGCAAACTAAAATATTACACTAAATAGTTACTGAGCTCAAAGTAAATACGTCTATCATATTTTTTTTTATATCTTGCTTTAAGGAACTTTGTGCTCGACGATTATCTTATTGCCTGCACCGTTCTGATGAGACGAAATGACCAAAAAAAAAAAAAAAAAAATTCACTCGTAGGGGGTGGATGATGATTGAGAACTTTATTTCGAATAAAAAAATTATTCAATAAATATCGTGATCTGATAACAATATTTTTAAAAATTGTATCGTAATGAATTTATTAAAATGTTATTTCGATATATGTTGGTGGAGCGCATGACTGCAACAGAACTATTCCTGATTATAATGCAAAATTATTCCTGAAAAGAAATTACCGCTGAAAATTCCAAAAAAAAAAAATATTCCTGATTATAATGAAAAATTTAATCAAATTTTTAATTTTTTGAAACTTCAATTCTGCAAATGTTTTTACTTTGAGGCATAACTTCTTGAATGGATACTTTAGCATCGTAATCTGCAATATTTTGTGTCTGGAAGCAACAGCACTGTTGCAATTATGCTCGCAAGCAACATTTGGGACATTTTCTCTAAACGGGCTTGTTCATCTTTCTTGCTATAATATAATTTTTTTCTATTTTTCAACCTGTTTTCTGTATTATATTTTAACATGGGTGGTTCAAACTAAAAAAAACAACAAAGATCAATCATGCATAAAGCATTGATTATGAAACACTTTCCAACTGCAATGAAATTTTTTTTAAACATCTCAAAAATGCGATATAGTCAGTGGTAATATTTTTAAAATTATCACAATACTACAATTTATTATATTTGAAAACTTCATCAAAAATAGATGAGCTTTATTCAAGTAACGTCATCGAAATATAAATCGCCTGACTCTCTATATAAAAGCAGTGAAAATTTCATTCCTAAACCTTTTTCCATTCCTTTCAATCAACGACGATATTTTTAAAATTATCACAATACTACAATAATTTATTTTACTTAAAATCGCAAAATCATGGAGGTAAAAGTACTTATAACTCCATGCTTAAATCTTCATTGAAAAAGAAAATAGAATCAACTGCTTCTCTATGTAAAATAAATGAATGTTTCATTTATATCAGCTATATTACAGACTCAAGAGCTAGATGATTTTGCTTTGAAGAAATTCAGGAATTCTTATAGAACTCATCTTACGCCTTGATCTGTTTACATTCTCCATACGTAAAAATTAGGCTTCGTTGTAGAAATAATCAACGTTTGATGATCATTTAAACTCACAAATATTGTAATTGCGTTGTCGAAGCATATAGATGCACAGAAAAAAGTAAAAAATAAAGCGAATTTAAGACGAATGCAACACTAAATATAAATTAACAAAAAAGATCAATCATGCATAAATCATTGATTATGAAACACTTTCCAACTGCAATGTAGTTTTATTTAAACATCTCTAAAATGCGATACATTCAGCGGTAAAATTTTTAAGATTATCACAATAATGCAATAGTTCATTATATTTGAAAACTTAAAACTTCATCGAAAAAAATGAATTTTATTCAAATGACGTCATTGAAATATAAATCGCCTGGTTTTCTATGTAAAAGCTGTAAATATTTCGTTCAAACACTTTTATTCCATTCTTTTCATTCATCACAATACTACAATAATTTATTTTATTTAAAAACTTAAACCATGGAGGTAAACGTAATTTAACTCCAAGCTTAAAACTTTATTGAAAAAGTCTGCTGTAAAATCGTCTGTTCAATCGTCCGTAAAATCAATGAATGTTTCATTCATATCAGATTTCAGATTCAAAGAGCTAAATAATTTTGTGTTAAAGAAATTCAGCAATTTTTATACAACTCATCTTACAGCTTCATGTGTTTACATTCTTCATAAATGAAAATTTGGCTTCGTTGTAGAAATAATCAAAGTTTGATAATCATTTAAACTCAAATATATTGTAATTGCGTTGTTTCAGAATGTAGATGCACAGAAATTAAGCAAAAATAATGGGGTTTTAGGACGGATACAACACTAAATATAAACAAGAAAGATCAATCATGCTTAAAGCATTGATTATGAAACACTTTCCAACTTCAATGTAATTTTATTTAAACAAGTCTAAATGCAATACATTCCTCAGTAATATTTCAAAACTTATCACAATACTACATTAATTTATTATATTTTAAAACTTAAATCTTCATTGAAAAAAATTAGCTTCATTCAAATGACGGCATTGAAATATAAATTGCCTCGTTTAAACATATCTAAAATGCGATACATTCCTCGGTAATATTTTTAAAACTATCATAATACTACGATAGTTTATTATATTTGAAAACTTCATTGAAAACAACTGAAATTCATTCAAATGACGTCATAGAAAAAATAACACGCCTGGATCTCTCTATAAAAACAGAATTTCATTCATAACATTCTCCCATTCATTTCATTCATCACAATACTACGATAATTTATTTTACTTAAAAATTAAGACCATGGAGCTACAAGTAATTAAACTCTGTGCTTAAAACTTCATAGAAAAAAATCGTCCTTCTCTTTGTAAAATCAATGAATATTTCATTCATATTAGCTATGCAGACTCCATGGGCAAAATAATTTTGTGTTAAAGAAATACAGCTATTCTAATACAACTCATTCTACATATTTTGCTGTTTACATTTTACATAAGTAAAAAATAGGTTTCGTTGTAGAAATAATCAAATTTGGATGATCATTTAAACTCAAATATACTGTAATTGCGTTGTTTAAATATGTAGATGCACAGAATTTAAGCAAAAATAAAGTGGTTTTAGGACGGATACAACACTCAATATGAATTAAAAAGAACTTAAAAAATCACTATTTTGAGACAAGATGGATGCCATATATCATTTTGAACGTGATCGCTTCATATAAAAGGTGTAATTAATCTTTTAATTTTAATTTAAAAAACTACTAAATATATTTCACTGAATTTTTTTTTTATATATTTTATGGAACAATTTGAATATTACCTAAAATTTTCGAAGCAATTTGTGAATTTTAAATCAGCTTAAAAAATGTTTGAACAATTAGATCCCATAGGGCTCAATGTATTTCATTTTTTCAACCCGGGTTCAATTCAAAACTAATTGGGTGATATTATTCATTTATATTCCCATAGGTCCTACAGACCGTCTGAACAACATCCTAAAGTTTCATTTTGATTAAGCCATTTCTACGGCAGTTATTGTGCTAACGGACAGACAGACAGACACACAGAATGAGCAAAGTCATAAACACTTTTCAACTTTGTCGTAAAGTGTTAATAAAAAGATTTTTATAATCGCGATTTGACACAAGATGAATGCCATATTTTATTTTGAAGTGAGTCACCTGATCTCTTCATATAATTGTCACATGATCTCTCCATATAAAGGGTGTAATTATTATTTTAATTTTTCTTTAAAAAACTGATGAATATATTTTGCTGAAAATTTTTTCATATGTTTTATGGGATAATTTGAATATTTTCTAAAACTTTCGAAGCAATTTGGAAATTTTAAATTTGCTTAAAAAATGTTTGAAGAATTAGGTCCCATATTGTTCAATGTATTTCATTTTTTCAACCCGGGTTCAGTCCGAAACTAATTGTGTGATATTACTCATTTATATTCCCATAGGTCCCACACACAGTCTGAACAACATACTAAAATTTCATTTTGATAAAATCATTTTTACGGAAAATTCTTACGTTAAAAAGAACTTTAAAAATCACGATTTTGACACAAGATGGATGGCATTAATCATTTAAACTCAAATACATTGTAATTGCGCTGTTTCAGAATATACATACACAGAAATTAAGCAAAAATAAAGTGGTTTCTGAACGGATACAACACTAAATATAAACAAGAAAGATCAATCATGCATAAGCATTGAGTATAAAACACTTTACAACTGAAATGCAATTTCATTTAAAAATTTCTAAAATGTGATATATTCAGTGGTGATATCTTTTACATTATCACAGTACTACAGTAATTTATTATACTTAAATATTTAAAACTGAATCGAAATATAAATCATATGATTCTCTATGCAAAATCAAAGAATATTTCATTCATATAACTTGTATTCCAGACTCCAGAGCTAAATAATTTTGTGTGAAAAAAATTCAGCAATTCTTATGAAACTCGCCTCACAATCGCTTGAGATATTTGCATTCTGCATATGTTAAAATTAGGCTTCGTTGAAGAAATAAAAGTTTAGGGATCATTTAAAATCACAACTATTGTAATTGCGTAGGCACGGAATTTAGATACACAGATAATACACAGATAATATATGTGTGCATGTATTCAAAGTATTGGAATCGTGCCGAAGATCGGAACTCGAACTTTCGAAGGATCTACACGTTTTGGTACTTCTAGAACACGAAAAAACTATTTTTAGGAAGAGGTCTGTGTGTGTAAGGGTGTATCTGTGTATGTTTCTGTGTGTCTGTGAGGATATTACATCCACTCTTATTGAAAAAGTAATGGACTGAAGTCCATTAAATTTAGTAGGTATGTTTTCTGTGGGAAACCCTGATGTTTATTAGATTATAGTACGATTCGTAATAAAAGAATCTGCCTTCATAGCGAAATTGCCTTTATAGCGAAATTGCCTCCATAGCGAAATTGCCTTCATAGCGAAATTGCCTTTATCCACTCTAGCTAAAAACTAATGGAACAAATTTAACAAAATTTGGCGTATAATATTTCAATAACCTACAAGTGATTTATATACCAAATTTAACAAAATTTGGTATATAACTCATTTGTAGGTTATTCTACTACAATTCGGGAAAAGGGAACTGGCTGTTTTTGAGAAATTACCCGTAAAAATCGTTAAATATAAAAATAAATGACTACGTATGCTCAATTATATCAATTTAATTCCTATTTTGTACGGGATTTTCGACAACAAAAAGAATAAGACTAACCCCATTACTCTAGGACTAGCCGTTCTTGAGATATTCTAGTTTTTTCGCGTTTTCGCTACGCCACCTTTGACAATAAGTCCAGCTATCAAATGAGAACCAAATTTAAGTTTAACGTGCAAATTCAATGTTATTTAAAATACTTATGGCTGTTATTTTGTGCAGATAAACTCAAATTATTATTGAAGAAATAAAGAGAACGTGAATATGAGTCTGCAGGGAAAGACATGTGCTGCCCACATCAGAAATTTTAACAATATTACAACAATGATTTATAGAAGTGAACGGGGATTATTTGCAGGCCATTTCGAAGAAAATTTAGGATCTATATTTAAAGATCCACTAAATTTTTGTAGAATAAAATGTTCAACAAATTTAAGTTGTGTACCAAATTTTAACTCTCTAGGACGTAGGAAAGTGCATTAAAAATGCCATCAAATAAGTATATTATGAAGAGTTATATACAATTAAAAAAAATTTTGAGAAATTGTTATCTACCAAATTTATTTTAAAATGTGAATCCTCTCTCATATACAAAATAATTAAACTCTTGGGAAAGATATTTATTATATAATATATCTCTTTTTTCTTTCTGGAGGATATCCCAAAAGTCAGAATTTAATTGAATTTGTTTTTCTCCCTATATTAAATAATTTTTAATTAAAAAACTACCCAACATATTTTACTGAAATTTTTTTTTATATATTTTATGGGATAATGTGAATATTTCCTATAAATTTCGAAGCAATGTGTGAATTTTAAATTTGCTTAAAAAATGTTTAAAAAATTAGGTCCCATAAGGTTCAATGTATTTCATTTTTTCGACCCGGGTTCAATAAAAAACTAATTGGGTGATATTATTTATTTATATTCCCATAGGTCCCACAGACCGTCTGAAAAACATACTAAAATTTCATTTTGATAAAGTCATTTTTACGGCAGTTATCGTGCGAACGGATAGATAGACAGACAGATAGAATGAACAAAGTCATAAACACTTTTCAACTATGTTGTAAAGTGTTAAAAATTAAAATGAACTTTAAAAATAACGATTTTGACACAAGATGAATGCCATACTTTATTTTAAAGTGGGTCACGTGATATCTTCATATGATATGGGTGAAATTATTATTTGAATTTTTATTTAAAAAACTACCAAATATATTATGCTGAAATTTTCTTTATATTTTTATGGGATAATTTATATATTTCCTAAAACTTTCGAAGCAATTTGTGAATTTTAAATTCGCTTAAAAAATGTTTGAAAAAATAGGTCCCATAAAGTTCAATGTATTTCATTTTTTCAATCTGGGTTCAATTCAAAACTAATTGGGTGATATTATTAATTTATATTCCCATAGGTCCCACAGACCGTGTGAACAACATACTAAAATTTCATTTTGATAAAGTCATTTTTACGACAGCTATCGTGCGAACGGATAGACAGACAGACAGATAGAATGAACAAAGTCATAAACACTTTTTAACTATGTTGTGAAGTGTTAAAAACAGTAGCAGTGATCATTTTGGGGAAATTAAATAGAAAATACAAATTTTTATTTTCAAAACAAGTAAATACAGCATGACAGGGAAATGCCACTTAATATAGGCAACTGCTTTGTCAGTATGTATATATATATATATATGTGTGTATATATATATATATATATATATATGTATATATATATACATACATATCTGCAATCTTATATTTAGAACTAACGTCTTATTTGTTTTGTCTTCTAAAAGAAAATCTAGTTTAAATGTAATTCACCTGTTCTAATGTCATTCCGTTGTCTACCAAGAAGACATGTGAATGATGACAGGGGAATGACAAATCATGTGATTTTACTTTCCGAGTATATGAGTTTTATTTGCATTTAATCCTAACTTGATATTCAGTTTGCTACACTAACTAGGCACGCATATATGTTAAAAAAATTATTTACTTTTTTATTCTGAGAATAATTAATGACAGGTGAATGATAAGGAATAAAAATATTTTTGAAATACAATACCCAAATTGTAAGAATACTTGATACAATACCCAAAATAACTTAGTTTTATAATGTTTCCCTGCACATAATGATAGCCAGAACATAGTCAAACTCCTGAAATGGTGAATATAGACTTTAGTGAAAAATAATAATACTTTAATTATATTTTATTGCTATCTAGGAGCAGAAAGAGGTGTTAAAATTTAAAGACATGGTGAATGACAAAAAAGTTAGGGGACACTTGTAAAAAATGAATTTAAAATATTGCTCTAGTGCATAGTGGATTTTTTATTACTGTTCGTATTTCAAATTGTCTAATTTAATATAAAACATCAAATTAAAAGAAAACTGGAAAATGAAGGTTTGTAAATGATGTTGTGATTTTATGATTTGGCTGTTGGGACACACAGGGGAATGACATTTAGTAAAAAAATAAATTTTTAAATATTAAAAATAGAAATTGTTTCTCTAGCTAATGGGTGGTAAATAGTAATTACAATATAGTAAAACTGATCAGTGTCCAAAATCAGTTCCAAGTCATGCAAACTTTTATTAAAACCCCTGGGATATGTAAAACTTCCGTTTACAGAAAACGACCCATATATCAAGTAAAATTTTAATAAATTCATAAAAATTATACAATTTTTAAAAACATTACTAGCAGATTCACCTTATTGAAAACGTTATCATATATGCTGCAGGTATTTTCCTATTAGCCATAGAAATTTTAGGTATTATTGATGTATAGGTGAAAAGGTACAAAATTGAGAATTAACCCTGTTTATTGCACTTTAAGACTCCCGAGATCCCTTAAATCGGACGTAAACTTTTAAAATAGCATTCAAAGTTTTATTTTTACTAGCGGCTTCAAGTTCAATTTATATTTTCTTTTTACGATCCGATCCGAGTCGTGAACTTCAATCACAGAAAATGACGGGACACAAACTGGACTTTCTAAAAACGAAAAAATCTGAAGAACGAAAATCTAACTTTTCTAACTAAATGAAACTTCTTTTCTTTCTTGCGATTTCATGTATTTTCAGCAAGTTTATTTGGGGAGTATCAAAGGTTTATTTGGGAGTATTACGCCCGCACTGTACAATTGGCACGGTTGCGCATAAAAAAAAATAAAACGGAAAACATTTTGGTTCAAAACAGGCTATTTAGAAAGTAAGTCATGTTATCTGCATCTAGGAACATTATTTATGTAAGGACACTTATTTAGGATATATTTAATATACTTTTAAAACAAAAATCTAATTCATTTCAGAAAAATCCCTGGAATGGTTGTCACTTTTGCTGCTGAAGCTAGGATGGGCCACATAGTCACCCAGGCCTACTTGAATAGATTTTACCTAACTGACTCCAACAAGTGCCTTGGAATAGATCTCTTGGAGAAGTGCCTTGGAGACCCTGGAATAGATCTTGTACTTCTGCCCTGGAGAGAACTGTTTTAACAGAAATGTGTGTTCCTCTGTCTATTTTATCTGTCTTGTCTGATATACATTTTATGTGAAATGCTTTTTGAGTCTAGAAAACATCTTAAAATCGGCCGCTAATGCGCTGGACTCACATATCAAGTTGTATATGAAACAAAAATATGCTTTAATTCTTCCCAAACTGAATTCCATATAATTTATCCGCTACAAATAAACGTAGAAATCACGTATATTCTCAATGCATAAATTCTACTTTATTTCAGGAAAATTCTTGCTTCAATATTTTCTCAATCAGCAGAGCGTGGTGAATTTTATAAATCAAATATTCAAATATGACTTTATTTCATTAAGGAAATGCATGATATTATATCTATCAATATTGAATGAATATCAAAACTCTTTTTTGAAAGTACTGAAATCTAACTCAATCAATAAAACTCAAATCTGAGCCTTTGCATTAAAAATACTCATTCTTAAATAAATGTGCCATATGTTCGACTCCTTTTTTGGATACCTTCCAACTCGTAGCACGAAATGTCAGTATTAAGTAGTAATGAAATTAATGGTTTAATAATAAGACTAATATTAGAAAAACAAGAAAGATCAATCATGCTTAAAGCATTGATTATGAAACACTTTCCAACTTCAATGCAAATTTATTTAAACATGTCTAAAATGCAATAAATTCCTCGGTAATATTTTAAAACTTATCACAATTCTACATTAATTTATTATATTTTAAAAATTAAACCTTCATTGTAAAAAATTAGCTTCATTCAAATGACGGCTTTGAAATATAAATTGCCTGGTTTAAACATCTCTACATTCCTCGGTAAGAATTTTAGAATTATCATAATACTGCAATAATTTATTATATTTGAAAACTTCATCGAAAACAACTGAAATTCATTCAAATGACGTCATAGAAAAAATAACACACCTGGCTCTCTCTATAAAAGCAGCATTTCATTCATAAATAATTTCCCATTCATGTCATTCATCACAATACTATAATAATTTATTTTATTTAAGAATTAAGACCATGGAGCTACAAGTAATTAAACTCTATGCGTAAAACTTCATCGAAAAAAATCGTCCGTCTCATTGTCAAATCAATAAATATTTCATTCATATCAGCTATGCAGACTCCATGAACTAAATGACTTTGTGTTAAAGAAATACAGCAATTCTAATACAACTCATTCTACATATTTTTCTGTTTACATTTTACATAGGTGAAAAATAGGTTTCGTTGTAGAAATAATCAAATTTGGATGAGCATTTAAACTCAAATATATTGTAATTGCGTTGTTTCAGTATGTAGATGTACAGAATTTAAGCAAAAATAAAGTGGTTTTAGGACGGATACAACACTCAATAGGAATTAAAAAGAACTTTAAAAATCACGATTTTGAGACAAGATGGATGCCACATATCATTTTGAAGTGGGTCACGTGATCTTTTCATATCATGGTCACGTGATCGCCCCATATAAGATAGGTCCTTCAGATCGTCTGAACAACATGCTAAAATTTCATTTTGATTAAGTCATTTTTACGGCAGTTATCGTGCTAATGGACAGACAGAAAGACAGAAAGACAGACAGACAGAATAAACAAAGTCATAAACACTTTTCAACTTAGTTGTAAAGTGTTAAAAAAATAAGCAATAAGAGCTAAGGACAGGAATTATGGAGTGATGCACAAAAGAGAACGTTCTTAAAATGTCACCAGGAGGTCAGAGGGAAATAAAATGCTTTATAAATACTAGTATAAACATGATTGCGTGCAAAAATTTAAGTGCTCAATGCCATAAGTTACATAATTGTGGCTCTTTTTAAAATCTTTTACTTAACTCGTTATGATCTATGTGTACCTGTTTCAACTTCTTTGATGGTATGTATAACATACTTTCCTACGTCCTAGAGAACTGAAATTTGGTACACAACTTAGTCTAGTAAAACATTCATTTCAATCTATTAAAACAGGCATTTTTCTGCAAAATAGTCTGCAAAAACCCCATTGCTGTTCGATAATTAAAAATAAAGAGTTCAATATTCAACTTCGCTTCTCTCTCTCACTATATATATATATATATATATATATATATATATATATATATATATATATATATATATATATATATATATATACAGTGAAACCTGGTAAAGTGGCCACCTTGGTATATTGACCACCTGACTAAAGTGACCATACCATTTTCATACAGTAACCACTGCCATTTTCATAAAGTGACCAGTTTTCACGGTCCCAAGGGTGGTCACTTTAACCAGGTTTCACTATATATATATATATATATATATATATATATATACAAATGAATAAAGCAGATACAAAAGGATAAGAAAGATAAATAAGAGATGGGGGTTGTACTTACAGATAAAGTATGAAACGGCCAAGGGGGATTGTGACCCCTTGTTCCCGGTTACAGCATATTTTTACACCAAGGAAACACTCCCGGAACCGATTCCTTCCAGAAGCAGCCCTCCGACCGCCACCAAAACAGAAAGAGCAAACATCCAGAATGAAAAATCAAAACCAGAATCCCTGGATGGAGATTCAGAATAAATTCCTTTTCAAATACGATGAATTAGTAAAACGGTTGTTTTGATGGCGGTCAGAGGGTTGTTTCGGGAAGGTATTGGTTCCGGAAGTGTTTTCTTGGTGTAACCGGGTACAAGCTGTAACCGGGAACATGCTGTAACATGGTGCATGCTGTAACCGGGAACAAGGGATCACAATCCCCCTTGTCCGTTTCATACTTTACCTGTAAATACAACCCCCATCTCTTATTTATCTTTCTTTTCCTTTTGTGTATCTGCTTTATTCATTTGTATACATTTTATAAGCTTATATTGAAAGAGAAGCATGGCGCCTTTGGATACTTATAGGCTTTTGTTAATATAATCTTTTGATAGTTTGATGAATCATTTATACACTATATATATATATACACTACTTTCATGAAGTATTCAGAAAGTATTGTTTTAACAAAAATTTTCGATTTTGAGTTTTTTACGCAAATATATGTTTTAGGATCTCCTGAACACGTTTTGATTGTTTTTAAAATGATGTTCGTCTGCGTGTCTGTCTGTCTGTGGTCGATTTCTTGTGTACACGATATCAGCCACAAAATATAATGGATTTTCACGGAACTTTATATTCTGCTTTGCTATCAAAAAATCTAGAACTGGATAAGAGTTGTCTGAAATTCGTGCGAAAACTTCAAAATGTATTCGATATTTTATATTTCTTTAACATGGCAGCACAGGACACAATTTGACATAACCGTTCATAAAAGGGACTATGCATACCTGGATGATCACGGAATTGCTTCAATCACTGTAGCGAAAAATAGCTTCAATCATTGTAGTGAAAAATAGCTTCAATCATTGTAGTGAAAAATAGCTTCAATCATTGTATTGAAAAATAGCTTCAATCATTGTATTGAAAAATAGCCACGGAACAATTCAAGTGTTCGTGGCATTATTAGTCCCGGATGGGGGGTGGGGATACAATCGAAAGATCAATCAAAAGATTTTATCGAAAATCGAGGATTTTATCGATTTGATTAAAGTATTGGTAGATTGGTATCAATCCAAAGATTTTTTAAAGCCCTTTCAAATGATGTGTAGCATGCTATTATTTAGAACAATGATACAGATTTTTTTTAAAAAATTCTAGTAAAATTTGCAAAGAGAAAAATAAATACAAGCTACTTAGAAATGGATTCTAGTATGAGAAAGTCAATTTGAGCCACACCTCAATCAATTTTTTGTTTCATTTGGCATTTAAAACCTATTTTGATTATTACCATATTGTATATCTATTATCTAGAAAGAATGCAACGATACCTAAGTAGGGCTGCTGAGTACTCTACATATTGTAGCATATGGAGCCAGATATTTAAATGCAATCATATTTATACTCAGTGGCTAAGCGGGAATATCATCTGGAGAAATAGTATCTACCCTAACAACCCGTTTCCAGGCAACTCGTACTTCAATTATACATTATTCAAAATAATTTATGCACTTATTTCGAATAGTGTAAGATTGGAAAGAAAGTTACGCCTCATCATATTCCCTTCACGTTTCGTCATTGTTCATACTGGTACTTTTAAATGCTCATTGTTCATACTAGCACTTTTAAATGTTTTTGTCTTTCTGGAGACTTTTGTGGAAGGTTTTCTTGTCAGCGAAAATCTTCAAGTGCAGCAGCCAGCATAGATGGACTGGTTTCGTTCTGGTTATGGTTCTTCAACATAAAATACTCTTTAGCTGGATTTGTAAATCAATGCTGTAACAGAAACTGTTGTTAACAGTACCTTTAACAGAACTGTTAGAAGTTGCTGTGAACTGTAATTTCATGAACCTCTGTAGTGGCTAACGAATCAATCGCTGAACTTAAACTGATAACGTCACATTTATAGAAAATTGAGGACTGATGTTTGAACTTAGTAATGTATCCTATTGTAGTCTAAACTCAACATTTTCTTACTTTTATGTCGGCAATTCGGTACGATTATTACCACAGACGTTTGCAAAATTGCAGTACATAGCGCATTTTCTACATGGCAGTGCAGTTACGGCTATTTGGTGCTGAGGAGTTCTAGTGAGAAAGAAAATGGTAGATCGGTACCCGCTGCTTCATTGCAAATATAATCAAAGTCTTGGCAGATTACTTTGAATAGGAATTATTTTTAAATGCATATCTTCAATATTTCTATTAATACTTTTTGTCATATAAAATTTCATCTGTAATTACCATCTTTAACAAAAATAATATTTCAATTTCATTTATACCATTCATAAAATTTTTAATTTAATGTACACATTTTGTTCTATTGCATTTAATATTATTTTCTAAAAATTACAACGAATAAAATTGCAATATAATAATCTTCAAACTTATTATTTTTTCGAAATACTGGACATAAATATGAAAATATAAATGAAGAAAACGGTGGAGGAAAAACGGAGAGTATTATGTTGATTTTAAATTATACTATCCATTATATTAAAATTAAAACAGTTTTCCATTTTAATTTTTTTAAACCAAAATGCGAACAAATTACAGTGAAGTTTTATGCTACACTACTTTAAGATATTAGGATATATAGTGAGTTCAAAATGATTTGTAACAATGCATACAATTTTCATCGAATGAGAATTATCGCATTGAATTATTACTTCCAAATCTTTTAGATATTAAGCCGTATGCCTATGTAGCGATCCTACGTCATTTACGTAACAAGCTGACACCACATATGTACTGGGGATCAACGAGCTGAATGTATCACTATGGGGAGTAGCCAGAAGGACATATGCTCTACCTTGCGAGCCGGTGGAGGTCGGTACTTGGGTTACAGCTATTGCTTGAAAGTTATTGCAACTTCAAAAATTTTTCAAAAGCGACCGGGATGGTAGCTGAAGATGCATAGATTTCGCTTAAATACAACATGTTTAAAAAGAACATTTTTATTTATCATATTAATTATGAAGACGCCAAACACACACACACACGCCATATTGAACATTTTGTGACTTAAAGTATGCTATAATTGTGTGACGTGAGGCTTATTTCATACTGAGCATTAAAAAGTTTCTATTGTCAAAACATAGGGTTTTAGTCGTTTTCGATGAATGACGTAGTATTTATTAATGTATCACCATTACTGTTTTAGGTCTAATCTTGCTATTTTAGGCTTAATCTTACTGTTTTAGGTTCAGTTTTCCTGTTTCAGTTTCAATATTTCTTATTAATCGAAGCGAAGCGAGAGAAGTGTTGAAATCTTACATAGGTATAAACATTGGCGAAACGACCATATCGCAACACACAACAATGCAGGGGATGGGGGAGGGAGATCCGTAAAGAGTTCGTAGGGAAAATTATGGAATAATATTTGAGAAATTATAAGTGGTACTTATAAATGTGACTTTCAGATCGCGGAGGGGAAGGAGGTATTTGAAGTTCCGCCACTAGGTATAATTTCATTTTCATGAATTTTCTTAAACTATGAATATATATATATATATATATATATATATATATATATATATATATATATATATATATATATATATATATATATATATATATATATATATATATATATATATATATATATATATATATATATATAGGCAGTTGCAATAGTCCAGGGAAGAGACTTTTCGGGTTACCAAAAATCTACTCGACACTCGTAAAACATGCTTAGTTACACATGCCAAACGTTGACCAGATCTCAAGAAATCTCAATGCCGTCTGCGTTGGTTCACACAATATACAGTTACACCGGAGGGGGAGGAATATGACGACATGGAAAATATGCTGTATTCACGTTATTATGCTTTAAAAATGTTATGGGGAAGCAGTTTCATATGAGAAAGTTTACGCAGAGGTTAAGATTAGTGACCATATATGGTATGGTCGAGGAAAAGAGGAAGTGCTGGAAGACTTAATGTTAGTGAATATTAGTGGCGTGGGATAGAATTTAATATAGCTGCAATATGTGCTTGACATGAAATAGGAATTTGGAATAATAATTATGAAAGAAAAGGGCGCGTTATTGGGGAAAGTTTTAAATTCCTGTATCTTATATATATATATATATATATATATATATATATATATATATATATGATATATATATATGAATCTCAATATTGTATATATATATATATTGAGATTTATTGTGCTTATAGGAATATAGCAACCTCTGTATTACTTTTTGTTTCAGTCATGAACTACAAACTAAACAAATAAATTTTTGTTTATTCCATTCAGTAAATATTATCGCATTTTTCTCAGCACAACAGATTTAACCCATTCCATGGTAATTTTACCTTCCCACAAGCTGCCGCTGGACTGGCTCCCAAAACCGCTCCCCGCTATGGATTCTGAGCTCTCCGATCCAATGGACGAGCATCTGATCCCTCCGCTCCCGGTACTCCAGCCGCAGTCTCCGCCGCCGGAATTGCTTTTAGGAGATGGTAGCCACGGATTCGTTCGGATTCGGCAGCGGACTCTCGGCGATCCTGCGTCAAGGGCCGTCGATGATCCAAATCCAAGAGGCTGAGAACCGGATAAAGGATTCAAACCTGGATCGAGGAAGCTGGTCCGAATATGAAGCCGGCCATCGATGCTGGGGGTCTCCGGCGCTCGGAGAAATGGATGAGGTGACGGAGGATGTTTCATGCGTTGCGGAGTGCTACCAGCCGAACGCGGCAAATCTTTTCCAATAGGTTCGATTTTGTGGAGCGGAGTGCTTGGGGTGCTTTCGTCCCTTCTCCGGGGAATATCGGCTCCACAGTTGATGGTAAGTCCATCCTTTTCTTTTTTGCCTTTCCTTCGAGATCGACCGATATGTACTTCCACCCAGCGTATCAGCTTCATACTGGACAGGTTTGGAGGTCAGATGTTAACTGTGGAGAAGAAATTAGTAGAATGAATCAAACTGAAGTGAAAATGATAAACATAAGTTATTTAAATCCAACAGAACCCAGTTATAACAAGTTTCACGGGATCAATTGGTTTGTTCGTTTGATCCAGACGTTACACCCCTCACCCCACCCCCCCTTTGTCACCATGGTCCACTCATCATATTTACTGTATTCTTCGTGGACACAACCCGTTTCATTGTGTTTGAATACTTATACAGGATTTCTGGTATTAGGAATGTAAATTAATATTTCATTCCTTTTTTTTAATTATGCATGTTATAATTACGCATGTTATATTTCTGTTTTGGAGAAGTTTTATTAGCTATATGTGATGGAATAATTAAGCACGTTGCAGCTTTCAGATATTTTTAAGGTACTTTGATAATAAGTAACTTAGCTTATTTTTTCAGATTTCTGTTTTACAATGTTTTTTAAACTTAATCTTCAATGCACATGCTAGCTTTTCTTTATAAAACTGTCAGTTGCATTCATAGTATGCTTTATGGGATTTTATGCTTTATAGTATGCTATTGGGATTCTTTCGCTAATTTGATCCTCTCTCAGCTTCTAATTATTCTAAAGCTTTTCAGCTGGAGCCATCGAAGGCCGTATACGCGGGTTGCATGCTCCCCAGACCTCTATTTATTTTTGACATATTTCGCCAGAGCAGAGTGTTTAGGCACATATATAGAGTATGCTAAGCCCTTGCAGCAACTTATTTATTTTTGTTCTAAACGGGCGCTTAGTTGAAGCTTTATTTGGTTCTATAGAATACGCTGTATGTTCCAGTGTAATTTTGATCAGAGGTTTGTAACTTAAATCTCGGGCAATGACGGGATTCGTCCAAGTTTGAAATAATGTTTTGATAATGATTGAAATATTTTGAAATAGTAATTTAATTCGTGCAACTTTCTATAAATATTTAAAAGGAAAAGTAATACTTTTTTTTTTTGCATATTGATTTCCTGTTAAAACACATGACTGAGTTTTTAGAACTTATGTAATAATTTGTATTTATTCATTAATTGCAAATTAAAATAATTACATAATGTTACATATAAGTAAATATTTTTGAAAATATATATAATATTGCATTTCTTTCAATTTATAAAGATTGATTTAGCACGAGAAGTTAAGTAAGAAAATACCATGTGTAAGACTATAGGAGAAAGACCTACATGAAGAAATTTTTAAAGCAATTTATCAGTATTAGTAGGACGGTGGTTTAAACACATAAGCTGTGTCGAGTCCCTGTCCGACTAACATATTCGGCTAAGTAAATAAATTCGTAAAAATATCGCAGTCTTCGTAAAAAAGTAAAAATCTAAATATTGTAGAATTCTGTCGATCCGCCCATTTAATGTGACGGAAATTCATTGAAAATGTAGAAGACGCATACTGGTAATTTATTGATAAAAGAAACAAGTAGAATTCCGTCAATCTCCCTTCTAATGCGACGGAAAACTGTGGAGTATATAAGGAAGCTTACTCGCAATTTTCTGCTAAAAAAAAGAAGTAGAATTCCGTCGATCTCACTTCAAATGCGACGGAAAACTGCGGAGTATATAAGGAGGCTTACTCGCAATTTTCTGCTAAAAGAAACAAGTAAGCAAAAGATTTTGAAGGATAAAGGTTGATTTCCGCTGTCACGGTGCTGTATTTTTGTCTTTGTTTTTCAATGCCTTTAATTACTTCCTAAAATAAGTTGTTTTAAATGCCTCAGAAATACCATATGCATCAATTTAAGAAAGGGTAACATTTATTTTCGTGCATAATCGAGAGATAGAATGATGATATTTTTAGCAAACAAATTTATTTTATTCGACGAAGAAATTTTTTATTTTTTTTTTTCAATTTTTTCGATGTGTGAGGGGTGGGGCTGTTTTGCGGTGTTTTTCCTAATTTCAAATTGAGACAAAAGTTAGGAGGGGGGAGGGGGTTGCTCCCATGGGGAGGGAGAATCCATGGAATTCTAAAGTTGATTTATATAGAAAATAGTATAATTTTTAAATAATTGTTAAATGACTGTCATAGCTGACACAATTATATAATTTGATGAAAAAAAAATACTATTACACAAGTTCAGAAAATATGCAAATTTTTTAACAAAAAATAAAAAAATTTCACTACATGCAAAACACTATAGAGATGCAAATATTGTTTCAATACCTTTTATAAACCGAAAAACTATATGTTTATTCAAGATATGTATCAATAAAACACATATCTATATAAATAAAATTGAAAATCGCTCTGTCTTTCTGTCTGTGTGTGGGTTTGTCTCATCATCACAAGAGAGCGGCTGAACTAAATTTCACTAAATTTTGTGGGTAGCCTTGGAATAGCCCCACTTAAAATTTAGTTTATGTTTCGAGGTTTTAGGAGCAGTAGTTGTCTAGATATGAATAAAAACGCACAGTTAAACCTTCCATAGGCATAGCATTATGCAGACGATATTTTTTCATAAATTTATTTGAAGAAAATGATATCCTGTCGCTTAGCAACGGATTTAGATCCAATGTGTTTATGCGGCAGACGGTTTTCATTAAATTTTTTCCGATATAAATAATAAAGAAATATATAAGATAAATTTTATCAAAATTGCATATTTGACTGGCCAATTACCGCCTTCAGGTTTACAGATTATTGGGATTTTTTTATATTTTAAATTTATTACGTCATCTGCTTTATTTAGGCGAAGATTTTAAAAACTCATATATTGTAGTACGAGTAATCTTTTACTAAAATACACTATATTTTTTAATCTGCGAAAATATAAGTAGTACGAGTATACCTTCCCATACAACGTTAGTGCTGTCATTTTGGCATATATTTATTCAATTTCATGTTTTTTGTAAATGCGTTTACAGACAGGACCAGGATGTTTTGTTCTTCAGATATGAAGATAATTTTGTTTAGTGAGAACATATATCCTTAAAGTTTTTATGGGAGCATTAATTTAAATATTTTAATAGACTGTTTTGATTAACAATATCATTTAGAATACTACAGGAATTTGCACATGATTGTGAATTTTAAGTTTCTTTATAATGGGTATACTACTAGTATATCAATAAGAGTGATTAAAATATCCTCTTAAAAACCCTTCGGTAGAAACATGCTCTTTGTTCCATAACTCAAAAATCTACAGCTGGTTCTATCTAACTTTTTAAAACTATTGGATCTTCGATTACCGCTCATTGAAAAGGTGTCACCCAGACTGACGTTATATTACAGCGTGCATCAAAATTTCCATAACATAATAGCTTTCGTGGCGGTGCTCTGAGGTGATTGCCTTCGTTTCAGGCCAGGACTTATTCTGTCAAAAACTACGTGATGGGAATTGTCGATATGACGTTGCCTTCTATACTCTTTCCATGAAGATTATGGAGATCAAATAGGATGAGCAGAAAGTATTTGAAATTCTTGTGAAAAATAAAAGAAAATGTGAAAAAGAAACGCGGAAAGCATTTAAATATCCAAGTTTAAACAATTTTTCATGGGGTATTAAATTGCTTTAAGACTCTGAAATATATCTACAGATAAGACTTTACTCAGGTTTCTTATATATTAATATGAGAAAGTCTTCAGATAGACTTGCTTCATAATGAAATATCTCCATCTAAACAGAAAAGTCAATAAAAGGGAAATATTCATGTGATTTTGTTGTAGAGGTTTTAAGGAATTTTTGACTATTTTCGTTTATGGATAGAAAATGTACTAATTTTTTAAAACTATTGGATCCTTAATTGCCTCTTATTGCAAAGGTGTCACCCAGACTGACGTTATACTACAGCGTGACTGAAATTTTCCATAATAGCTTTCGTGGCGGTGCTCAGAACTGATTGCTTTCGTTTCAGGCCAGGACTTATTCTGTCAAAAACTACGTGATGGGAATAGTCAATATGACGTTGACGTTCATACTCTTTCCCCGAAGATTATGGAGATCAAATAGGATGAGCCAGAAAGTGTTTGAAATACTTGTAAAAAATAAAAGAAAATGTGAAAAAGAAATTCGGTAAGCATTTAAATATCTAAGTTAAAACAATTTTTCACTGCTTTAAGACTCTGAAATATATCTACAGATTAGACTTCACTCAGGTTTCTTATATATTAATATGAGAAAGTCTTCAGATAGACTTGCTTTGTAATGAAATATCTCCATGTGAACAGAAAAGTCAATAACAGGGAAATGATCATGTGATTTTGTTGCAGAGGTTTTATGGAATTTTTGACTATTTTCGTTTATGGATAGAAAGTGTACTTAGCGTTGCCCGGGATTTAAAGCAGAGATTCGTTGAATATATTTTTTAATTTTTTTCAAAAATCTACCTGATATTGGATAAATGAATCCCTGTTTTAAATTCCGGCCCAAACCCGTTAAAATTTTATTAAGCAATGTTACAAATTGTATAACAATATCAAAACGGAACAAATGTGTAAAATATTATGAATCACATAACAGAAATTATCAATCTTATTATATGCATAGCTTAAATATCAATCGCCACGTTTAAACGAAATGAAACACCTAAAATTGTAAAAGAAAATTACAAATTATACAACATCATCAAAATAGTGCAAATAAAAATAAATCAAATGCAATAATAATCTATAAAAGTACTATAAAAGTATATTAATAATAAAACAAGAATGATTAATCATACATAAAGCTTTGATTATAAAGCGCTTTCCAACTGAAATGCAATTTTATTTAAAATCTCTAAAATGAGATACATTCAGCGGTGATATTTTTAAAATTATCATAATACAATAATTTATTTTACTTGGAAACTTAATAATTCATCAAAAAAGGCAATGCCATAAATCGCTTGCTTCTCTATCTAAGTAAAATCAATGAATATTCCATTCATATCACTTATATTCCAGACTCCAGAGCTAAATAATTTTGCAGTAAAAAAATTCAGCAATTCTTTCACAACTCGCTTGTTTTATTTACATTTTGCATACGTTAAAATTAGGTTTCGTTGTAGAAATAATCAAAGTTTAGTGATCATTTAAGACAAACAATATTGTAATTGCATAGGCACAGAATTTAGAAACACAGATAATATGCAAAGATAAAGCGGTTTTAGGACGAATACAACATAAATATAAATACAAGAACAATCAATCACGCATAAAACATTGATTATAAAACACTTCCCAACTGTAATTTTATTTAAACATCTCCAAAATACGATACATTCAGCGGTGATATTTTTTTTTAATTATCACAAAACTACAAAAATTTATTTAATTAAATTAAAACTATGGAGATAAAAGTACTTTCTAACTCCAAGCTTGAAGCTTCATTCAAACTTTATTCAAATGACGTCATCGAAATATAAATCGTCTGGCTCTCTATGCAAAAGCAGTGAATATTCATTCTACTTCTATTCCAGACTCCAGAGTTAAATATTTTTGCGTGAAAAAAATTCCCTAATTCCAATACAACTCATTTTACAATCGCTTGTTTACATTTTACATTCATTAAAGTTAAGTTTCGTTGTAGAAATGATCAAAGTTTGATGATCATTTAAACTCAAAAATATTGTAATTGATGCACAGAAAAAACGGAAAAATAAAGCGGTTTTAAGACGGATGCAACACTAAATATAAATTTAAAAGAACTCTAGGATAAAACATGGATGTCATATTTCATTTTAAAGTGAGTCACGTGATCTCTTCATATTATATGGGTGTCATTATTATTTTTAATTTTTATTTAAAAAACTACCGAACATATTTTGCTGAATTTTTTTTATATATTTTATAGGATAATTTGAGTATTTCCTGAAATTTCGAAGCAATTTGTGAATTTTAACTTTGCTTAAAAAAAGTTTGAAAAATTAGGTCCCATAGGGTTCAATGTATTTCATTTATTCAACCCGGGTTCAATCCAAAACGAATTGGGTGTTATTATTCATTTACATTCTCTTATGTCCCACAGATCGTCTCACCAGTATACTAAAATTTAATTTTGATAAAGTCATTTTTACGGCAGTTATCGTGCGAACGGATAGACAGACAGAATGAACAAAGTCATAAACACTTTTCAACTATGTTGTAAAGTGTTAAAATATCAAACTACGATGTCTTCAAATAGCACATATGATCGTTAACACATACCTGACCTTTAACCTCATATATCTTAGTAGATATATTAATTTGAAATATAAAACTCGTGTTACCTCTACTCAAAAATCAATTATTCAGATAAGAGTTATTTTCACGGCATATTACGTAATTAAATCCAAAATTCTAGTTTTGAAGTTAAGCAAATATAAATATGCTTGCTTAATAGCTAAGTAATTAAGCAAATATATTTATATGTGCCTTGGATAAGCTCAATAAACGTGCAATCGTGGGAAAGAATTACCAGTATAGAGTAAATTAATATCGTTTGTATATTTAGAGGGACGGACTTGGAAACAAAAGATAATTGGCCGAGAGGATAGAAGAGACAATTAAAATAACATGTGGTTATGAATGACACTTTCGACAAGGTCGATAATTCAGAAAGAAGGGAAATATTAGGGACTGTTAATATACAATCGCATGTTATACTCAGAAGATATACTTATGAGATAAAATAAATAAAGGATATGTGGCAGACCGGAGCTTTCGGTAAAGACTAAAATTCTGTTTTATTTGATATAAACACCAATTTGATTTTATCTCACAAAATAACACGCGACATCCATACTTATTTAAAATTGCATGACATTTTCAGTTTTAAAAATTATTTATTCGACAACTTGGCACACTTTCAAATGACGCTAAGTTGCCAAAATTCATAAAACTAAAGTATCTCCAGAGAGGTTTATCGTAGCTTAATGGAAGTGGCTTATTCGTTTTGCTATCAAAAATTACGTATAAAATAGACCTATAACTAATAAATTAAGGCATTTTTATTCTTTAATTAAAGTATTTACGTCAACAAAGACGTTTGATTCGAGTTCAGAGATGTTTAAAACGACTCTTCCGTTGAAAACTAGAATTCCAATTATCGATTCCGTCACAGTACTTTCCCTATACATTATACTCTGTATGTAAAAACAGCAAAAAAGCGAATTTTAACTTTGTTTAAAGACCTTCCCATATTTTTAAATCGCAAATGTATTCATGTTCAGTAAACACAACTACGAAAATACATTTATCTGACAAAAATATTTATCTTTATACAATTACTTTCATATCAAATACATGAGAAAGAACATGAGATGAATAACATAAGAAAGTATTTTTACTATGATTGTTCTCTAACACACATATAAATACACTAAGCAAAACACAAGACTTATCGACATTGATGCATTTACCAAGAACAATTTCAATTCATCATGAGCAAATACGGTCCAGTCAATTTATAAAGAGTATTTTATAAAAGAAATACTAAAACTCTTGACGTCTTTATCGGTCAAATAAATCTCAATCAATTCCCACTATTCCCTGATATCTCTAAAGTATCTGTTCATTCCTAGAAAATGGGTACTTTTCACCCAGCGTTTAAATACAAATTGTGAAATTTAGTGCAAATCAGAAACAAAGATTCGGTTGTATCATCGTTTCTCCCATTTATTTTCATTAGTTTGCGATTCCGGAGAGACATCAAGGTCCTAAAATTAATTGGAATAATTAAGAGCTGAAAAATTGAGCTCAATTTAAGCTTCGATTCCCGAAGTGTGTTCATTGATCCATGCAAAGCATTGCCATTAGTTTCAGGAGAGGTTCTCTTTTATCTGATTTATTTCGTTGGAATTTATTTTTCTCTCGAAATTTATTAAATAGGTCATTATTGAGAATGATCATCGTACGCATTTAACATTACTACATCGAATCATATATCTTCTAACTTATATGAAATGATTGTTTAGGGAACTTTAAAGTTTCAAAAATGATCCGACAGAATAGGATCTCGCTCGGAATTTTTGAAGCCAGAATAAAATGAATATGGGGCACACACGAAAATAATAAGAATAAGGATTTAACAATAACTCTAAATACTGCTGTTGATTAATTACTTATATTTTGTTGGGACTACAATGCCAAAATCAAGAGAAAATAAAGCAATAGCAGAAATATTTAGAACAAAGAATTAACAGCTGTTAATAGGTAAATTTCGTTTTGGATTCTCAATGCCAGAATCATACGAGAATGAAGCACAATTGAAATAATCAGAAGAAAGAATTAGTAACTCAATTCTGCTGTTGATAAATAATGGGTGTATTATATCTCAATGGAATTTTGGTTGGGTTAGCAAGGTTCTTTATAATGGCGCCCGAATAAATCAACCCTATAGGTTAGTGCAAAGATGTCTGAGGTCTGAAAGTGACCTTAGTACGACTAGCACAGATTCGGTGGATTCTGGAAAATTAAGCGCCGATTCAAATCGGGGGGACAACGGCAGAGCAGAAAGCTATCTTGGATGATAAAAATAGCATCAGGAAGATAACCTGAGGTAAAAATTTCAGAGGATGGTCAGTTAGATTGCCAGTTGCACATTAATACGACATTAAAAGAAATGCAGAGTCCACTTCGACGATAACAGCTTACAAATCCGTCTAAGTAGCTCAACATCAGAGCGTCGGCTGACCATTACACAGATCTGAGGTTCGATTCCTGGTTGAAACAGCAAGATTCGTTACACATTTTCTGCAAGACGGAGCTCTTTATTTAGATTTAGTTTATGCAATTTCTTATACACATCTGAAGTGAACATTTTTTCTTCAAAATGTGTAAAGATTTAATTGGTCGAGTCGATTAGAAGCATAAGGGCGTCGTGTGCGCCAGCCGAGTTGATAGAGCTCACAAAGCAAACTCCGGGAGTTAGTGAGTACCATCGAACATGTAGCGGACCTAAACAGGCGTGTTACGCTTGAGCAACAGGTAGTTGAGCTCATCCAGCTCTAGCAAAGACGAGAATGAAGCTCCCCCCCCCCCCCCCGACTCGCGAAGCGAGCTGCGAGTGTTGGCGAGCGTGGCAAGCAGGGGGTGCACCCCCCTAGTAAATTAACAACAACTCTAAATACATCTGTTAATAGGCATATCATATTTGGATTGGGATTCTCAATTGGAAATTATACGGAAATGAAGCACAACTGAAATAATCAGAATTACCTTCATCGATTTGATTACACACTGAATAATCTCGTTAGTATCAACTTAGGAAAACAGAGTCGTTTTAATTTAATCAACTGAGTTAAACATTTATTTTTCAATGAGTTACTTGCTATAGAAAAGTTACTTATTAAAGCAATTAAAACAAATGCGTGTCTTCCCGTAATAATAAAATATGGCTTCTCGTAACGAAAAATTCTCCCAGGAAAGAAAAGATGTTAGCTACAAAACTTTTACTTTTTTGTAAATTAGAATTCTCTGTATAACAACAATGGGAATAGAAAATTAAATTGTTGCGTTAACACCTCGGTACAGAAGGTTAATAAAATTAAAAAGTTGCTTCTAAAACAGTTTTAATCAAGCAATATTACAAAGCGCGCTAAGGCATAAGAGAAAATGACATAATTATGTCTTACGTTTGTCTTACTTCATAATTTACATTTTAATGAAACTCTTTACTAGCTGCAAATGCTGACTCGGTGAAAATTCTTTTCTAACCTCCTTTATGTTACGAAAACAATTCCTTCTCTTTTCTAATTAACTGTTCTCTTTTGTTTTATTACGCTTAAGATCTCTTTCCTCTTATTTCGGTTGTTAATTCTACTGAGAATTTAATTTTCTTTCACAAACTCATGTTTACACAATTTCAATGGTTGAAAACTGGGCTTTTCAAAATAATGTTTAAAATTTGTTGATATTTTAATATCAATTTAATACTGTGTTTAATTTAATTTACATTGGTGCTCAAAAATTACATAATCCCCCCCCCCCAAAAAAAAAATCAGCATTTTAAAAATAAATACTTAATATAGAATAACAAACCTGAATGTTGCAGCCTATTTTTAGCGCATTGCATCAAATAAAGAGCTAGGAGGTGATATAATGTTAGCCATAACTTACACCTTCTGTTAGGTCGGGCGGTTTGATTTGGGAAAAAATAACAGCCTCATTATGGCGAAGTTTATTTAATAAATACCCCGAAAGAAAGTGGTTGCAATTGCTTACGTAAGTATCGTCAAAAGAATAAAATATAATCAGTCAAGAAAAAATCAAGTCTACAAGCCATTAAGAAGAAACTTCCTGATCTGAAGCAAATCTGAGAATTCAATGTTAATCAATGGGGGAAGGAAAATATCGAAACATAGCATTGGATTTTGAGATTTTTTTTCCTGGAATTTCTTGCAAAAAGTAGAACTGGAGTATTAGCATTGGAGATGTTTATAAAATTAATTTTAAATTCATTAGAAGTATTTTTTAAATTAACGCAAAAGTTCAAAAATGTGTTTTTTCAACTTTTCTCAACGATAAAAAATATTTGAATCAAGTTAAAAAAAAAATTCAGAAAGCCCGTGGAAAGTTTGAAGATCCTATTTTTTTATGAAAAAAGAAAATCTGAGCTACGTTGAATCCAAATTTTATGATTGGTCAAGTATTGAATAGGGGCAAAATAAAAATATCCACGCTCTGCATGATAGCACCATCTTAAAGTTTCACATTGATGAATCAGTAACAGGTGCAGAAGTTTAGCTCCGTCCCGATGGAAACTTGTTTGTGTTACCCCCAAAGACCACAAGGGATGAGGTTATAGTGGTCACAATAGATTTCGAGCTTTTGTTTTGAAAACTGCTCTCCCAATGAAAAATCCGGTTATATTACTGAAATGCATAGTCGGTCCTTTTAAATTCCCCTACAATGCATAATATATGTAAAGTATTATGATGAGTCAAATATCCGATTCTTAAATTGGATGGATCTGAGCATGAGTTATGAAAATCAAATGAAATTTTCTATAATTATTTCAATCGATGAGTGGAACAGGCCTATTTATTTTTGCTGAGGACGGACTAACAGAAAGCCTTCAAATTTTCTAACATATTTTTTTCAAAAATAAAATAAAACATAAGTACGTATAGAAGTGTTACGAAAATAGCTATTTAATGTGTAATTTTTTAAATGTGTAATCGTGCGTAAAACGTGGTTCTCGAAATGTTTCATGTTTCTGGTCTAAAATTGAAAAATTCATAAAAAAGCAAGAAATTAACCAAGAAGTCTTTATAGGATGGCAAATATTTGCACTTTATTTTTACAGGAACTATTAATTTAATTCTTTTATACATGTTTCGTACAGGAATTTTCGGAAAAGCCAGAAACGACAATTCTAAAGGTGAAAATGAAAATCCTTCCTTCCTGAATCCCCAAGTCCCTGCCAGAATTTTATGCAGAATCCATATCAGTTATTATCTAAGCTCTATCGATGGCTAATCTTGAGAAATAAATGTTTCAAAAAAACTTTTTAATCTGAAGTGGTTGAAGAACTGAAAATAATAATCCTTAGTGAACCCTCAACCCTTTCCGGAACTTGATACTGAATCCATATCAGTCATCATCTAAGCTACCTATATCTGTAACAGATTCTGAGAAATTAATGTTTTAAGTAAAATTTTTGAAACAAAATTAGAAAAGAAACCATATGTGAAAATCCTTAGTGAACTACCCTACATCTCTTCTAGAATTTGATGCTGAATCCTTATCATTTATCATCTAAGCTATCATTTAAAAGAAATCGAACTTTTTGGGAAAGACTGGATTTTTTCATATAAAAATATTAAAATATAATTTTGCTGAAATTGATACAAAAATAACTATTTTAGATGTAAAAAATGAATAACGGCACATGTCATCGTTCCAAAAAATTATATCATTAGCTCTTATATAATAAATTACATATAAAAACTATTTAGATAATACACTTTAAAGTATAATTATCTTTTATAATGCTTTTCCAATTAAAAAAATGAAAAAAAATTTAGGGGATTCTGTATGTAATTAATCGTGCTAAATTTCTTTCGATTTATTTAATTCGTTGAGGGATATCATGCTCCATCGTGAAAAGTGAAATTCCCAATATCTGTTCAGAATGTTCAGAACCCCCCTAAATTTTCGAGTGAAATTTTGAAAAAATCATCAAAAAATCAAAAATTTTAATAAAGTTAAGTAAATAGTCATTTCGTATGCAATTCTTCATTAGAAAACGATTGACGCAAATTTTAGAACGCTAGCATGAGCCATTCTCGAGATAGTGCACATTTAAAAAAATTATCAAAAGATCATATAAAATAAAAAGGATATTAACTATTGTGAAATATGTTCACTTTTCATAAGTAATATCATGCGATAAATTTGGTGACACTATTCTCGTGGATCTAGCTCGTTCCATTCATGAGAAAAGATACTTTGGGTAATACTGTTGTATTTGGACGCTATTTATCTGCAATAAGACTAATTTATTTCTCTGTCCATAACGCTAGACGAGATTTTGGCGAAACGTCCCCAATTTGGTAACTTTTTAAATGTTGCCAAATTAACGAAAATATAGCCAAATTGATAAAAATGACTCTAAATCAATGAAAATGACGACTAGTTGATGAAAGTTCAACATCTTTGAAAGAATATAAAATTAGACTATAAGAATAACCTATTTCTCCGTCCATCCGTATTGCTTGGCAAAAATTTTAGCGGGACGTCTCCAACTTGGCTATTATTTTAAATGTTGCCAAAGTGACAAAAATGCCGCCAAATTGATAAAAATGTGAAGTAATGTTTCACAAATTCTGATTTCCGTCATATGACAGGCACACCTTCTAGTACATAAGAAATGCTCTTCTCCCCGTTTGTCTGTAATACTTGGTGATGCATTTGACGAACTTGACGAATAATTTATCAAAGTAGCGCCAACTTGGCGATATTTAGCCCCAGATTAACAAAAACATCGTCAAAATTGCAAAAATGATGCTAAATTAATAAAAATGACGTCTTATTGATGAGTTAATTATTAAAATATTTTAATATTTGGACTATATCGCTTATTGAGAGTGCTGTCAATATTTATAATTGTTTATTTAGAGTTGCGCGAAATATAAGTTAATTGGGTATTTTGAAATAGTTTTACATGTTGCCATTCGGAAAATCGCCAAATGTATAATTCAACGATAAAAACACAGTACCTCGGATCTTATACATTATTTTTTTACTGTAAAATTGGTAATTTCATTGAATTATATAAGGAAAGTCATGTGCTGCCCATATGAGATTGTTTTAAATAAAAACATATTGAGAATGGCGCATTTTACAAATCGCATTTAATTCACTTATAAATAGAAAAATAATACATTAAAAATAATTTTTTATTAGAATTATTTTTACAAATAATGATCACCACGTACAGGGGTGGCAGGAGACTTTTGATCATTATTTGCATAAAATTGGACTAATTCATGTTCAGAACAGGGGTGTCCGATGAATTTGTAAAATGTCAATTTGTGGAAACCCCCTTATCATCCAGATACTTTCAGAGAGTCAGAGAAAAACTGATCAGTATATCGTCGATATCTTTGTGAATTTTCACGATATTCCAGTGGATTTTTTATAGAAGTTGCCCTACAGTATTAACTAGAGTTGCACTACAAAATCATGAATTTAGAAGTTGCACTACAAAATCATGAAAAAAAAAACTATTGCTATGTTTCGCGCCTGCGCAGTAAAAACTTAATTTCTTCAAATGCTTATATCTCATCGTATATTCAATGCTTTAATTTTCAATTGGAGTATAATGCTTTTCTTAGACGTTGACAAATGTTCTGTAAGTTTCGTGAAATTTGATTGAAACCTATGGGTATTGTAAGCGAAAACCGTGTAACAAGTTTTTTTTTTTTAAGAGACGTTTATATATTCATGAATATACATTTTTGTTTTACGAAAATGCCTATACACATAGAACAAAGCTAGTTAACTATTTTTTAGAGCTATAAATCATTTCCAGCTTTTTATAATACAGGGTGTTCAAATATATTTTCTCCTTTTTCAATATTTTGGTGGTCCCCCAAATGCACAAGTCACCGAACAGAACATTTCGCCAAGTACTTGTGTAGAAATTCGAAAAACATTCTAACATCCAAAGTGTCCGGATACTTTTGATCATATAGTGTATATAACACAAAAAATGTATGAAGGAGCCTTCAGTTGGTGGCAAGTGGTGCGTATACTTCATTTTCGAAGGAACTATTGAACATTTATTTCGCACATTCATGTAAATTTTCGAAAAAAAAAAACGAAAAACATCGTTAGGACTGAAAATGAAAACCTTGAGCACTCCCTTCACCCCCACTCACCACCACCACCACCACCAGAATTTAATGTTGAATCCATATCAATCATCATATAAGTTCTATTTATAGCCGGATCTGAAAAAATAGATTTTTAAAAGAAATTTTTTTAACCGTAAGTTGAAATTCTTAATTAATCCCCCCAACTCCTAAGGACTAAGGAACTTGAGGCTGAATCTATATCAGTTATCACATAAACTCTAGACGATTCTGAGAAATAGATGCTTCAAGGAAGATGCAAATTTTTTAAGCTGAATTGAGAAAAGAACTAGAAGTGGAAATCTATTAGTGGATCCCTAACCCCCACTTAAATTTGATGCTGAATCGTTATTAGCCATCCTCTAAGCTACAGCAAATTATGATAAATAGATGTTTCAAGGAAATAATTTGAACCGTAAGTCGAAAAATCGAAAGTCGAAATTCGTGAATCCCCCCCCCCCTCCCTCCGGAATTTGATGTCGAATCCTGTTCAGTCATTATCTAAGCTCTATCTATAGCCGATCCTCAGGATTAGATGTTTCAAGGAAAATGTGCATTTTTGAATCAGAAGTGCCATTGCTAGAACTGAAAGTGGAAATCGTTAGTGTGTTCCTTAATCCCCTCCAAAAATGAATACTGAATCAATATCAGTCATCGTATAAACTCTAGTCAATCTTGAGAAATAGATGCTTCAAGGAAAATTTATGAACCGTATGTAGAAATGGAACCCAGAATTAAAATCCACAGAATGTCGTTCATTAAACGCAGCTATAAAAACAGTGATTATAGTTTTTTTTCAAGCTCATATCTATAAAAATTAACAATACAATATTTGCAAATGAAATATATTTTAAATAATAAGCGCACTCATTAGAATTGAACTATAAGTGCATACTGTGAGATAATTCGCTCAAACTGCATAGTACGAATAAATAATAATTAATATATCTTAGTTTATGAAGTGATAACGCAAAACTCAATGTTTTGAAATATTTTCAAGTTTGTTGTTTCCATAAATTTGTCAGTTTTAATCGATGAACATCAATTTCAACATTTCCAAATCAACTTTTAAACAAAAAGCAATCAAAATATATGTTGTTGAATGATAAGATAATCCTTTCAAAATAATACTTTGATTAAAAATGTGCGTTATCATATTGAAACTTGTTCTGGCTATACGTCAAAACACTATCTCGTTGTCAAGATGTTCTTTATTTTAAAGACTAACATCAAATAACGTTACTTCAAAATCAATGTACCAGATGTGTATTTTATATATAAAAGTGTTGCTAAGCGCCATTCTTATGTCGAAAGCTTTTCTATTCATTTTATAAAGCAGTAATTTATTTTACAATGAAATATCCAATGCAAATATTGAAGCTGCGTTAATCAATACACATGCATTAACAGTTTAACATCTAGATTTTTATCAATAATCCGATAATATGAAATCTTTGAAATGGTTTTCCCGCAGTTTTATATTTTTTATTCGATTATCAAATTATATTAGACGGAAAAATTTACTTTTGCAATTCATGTGGATAATAACGCTAGGCGAAAGGCGAACGCATACATTATCTCTGTCATTGCTGAATTTTAAGTTTTAATTCTACACTTAATTTTATATTTTAATTTTATATATGGCTTGAAGTTCAAGGACGGGAAGGGAATTATCCCTCTTTTCATTAGTCGGACAGTCTGTGATTGTGCTAAAGGAATTTAAGGCTTGGTTGCAGAATTATGGGCAGTGGATGTATTTCTCTACCAGTGAATTTGTATTGAACAAGGTTGTCACAAAAACGTAAAGGAGGCACTTCAATCTTTCAATTAAAAAGAAAACGTGGAGAAGATGTCTCGATTTTCACAAATAAATGGCGATAACAATAAAAGCAGTTATATAGATTTTAATCATTCTAAGCCTCATGCCTTCATGTCATGGTGGAAAGAGGTAGATGTAAAATAAATCAAAGAAACTCCTCACATGACCTGAGTAGGGTAGTTGGCAGCATAGTTGCCTCAAATGACTGGGAACTAACTAACTATCTCAAAATTAACTATTCCAAAAGACGGTCACACTGATCCGGTTTTATCCTATTTGTAGTTACCTATAAAATATTAGAATATTATTCTTTTCCCAAAGACTAATTATAAGAGGAAATTTATAATGGAGCCTTGATATGGTGGCAAGTGGTGTGTTAATTTTCGATGAAACTATTAAGCATTTTTATGCTTTTTTGCACATTTATTTTGCACAGTCATACAAATTCTCAGAAAACCGGCAGTGACATCCACCAAACCGGAAGTGACAATTCTTAGTGAGCTTCCTATTCCCTCTGAAATTCAATGCTGAATTCCTATCAATCATCATCTAAGCTCTATCTCCAGCCATACTTTAGAGATAGAGGTTTCAAGGAAACTTTTTGAGCTGCAAGTGGAAGAAGAACCTAAAGTGGAAGTCCTTAATGATTCAATCCACGCTACCTCCCCCTAAAATAAATGTTGAATCCATATTAATTATCATCTAAGCTCTATCTATAGCCAACCATAAAAATAAATGCTTCAAGGAAAATGAAAACTTTTGAACCGGAAGTGAAAATCCTTCGCAAAACCCCCTATATCCTCCAGAATTTGATGCTAAACCCATATCAGCCATCATTTAAGCCATATCAGTTATCAGATACTTACAAAAATTTGTGAAACAATATAAAATGCAAACATTTTGCCGTCAATAAAAGTGTTTATTTGAATTAAAGATAGATAAATTGTGAGTATAGCATTATCATACTATATTACAAGTAAGCATTTAATCCAAATGCATATATTACTTTAAATTATAAACATTTCTGTTAGTTTGTAAGTTGTATAAGAAAAATTTCGGAAAATCTTCAAATTTTAAACCTGAGCAATTGAATTTTCTGTCTTTTGTTTAAAAAGGAGAAAAGAGCGGGATTTATCTAAAAGAGTTTCTTGACTAATGTGGAATAAATGCCGTGTCTCAAAGTAGAGGGTGTTAGTTTGTTAAAACAAGTTTGTACGCTTAGTATCACCGGCCGTAATCACAAACGTTACAGTGCTGCAGTATTTGGAATGATAAAATTAAAATAAACTTTTTGAGTAATAATTTTAGTAGCATTTTTTGTTTTCGTTCAGTCTATTGCATACATTTTATGAACATCAGTATGTGTCACATCAAGGTACGTTTAGTTAACTATGTTTTACTGATTTTTCCGTTTCAGTATTTCTGTCAGTGTTACACGAGACATTGTCAGATTTTCACAAAAACGTGCAGGTCTTGTTGAATAGACGTATACGATGTTATATCACTATGTGATAATATAAAAATTTTCAAGTAATCCAGAACAGGGTTTTTTGTTTTGAGTTTCGTCCAAACAATGAAAAGCAATCATTATTCGGATCAAAGAAAATTTAATTAAAGTACCAAGGCAGGAAAAGAGATCAACTGCTATTTTGACGGATTCATCATTTAAAAGAGATTCATTACAAAAGGAAGAGAGAGAAAAAGTACAGAAACTAAGCCAAGCGCAAGATAAAAAAGTACAGATACTAAAACAAGAACAAGATAAAACAAGAAATATCAATCATGCATAAAACATTGATTATGAAACACTTTCCAACTTCAATGAATTTTATTTAAACATCTCTAAAATGCGATACATTCATCCGTAATATTTTTTAAATTATCATAATACTACAATAATTTATCATATTTGAAAACTTCATCGAAAACAAATGAAATTTATTCAAATGACGTCATCGAAATATAAATCGCCTGGCTCTCTCTATAAAAGTAGCATTTTATATATAAACTCTTTTCCATTCCTTTCATTCATCCCAATACTACAATAATTTATTTTATTTAAAAACTTAAAACCATGGAGGTACAAGTAATTTAACTCTATGCTTAAAACTTCATCGAAAAAATCGTCTGCTTCTCTATGTAAAATCAACTAATGTTTCATTCATATCAGCTGTATTGCAGACTCCATGAGCTAAATGATTTTGCGTTAAAGAAATGTAGCAATTCTTATACAACTCATTTTACATCTTTTGGTATTTACATTCTCCATAAGTGAGAATTAGGCTTCGTTGTAGAAATAATCAAAGTTTGATGATCACTTAACCTCAAATATATTGTAATTGCGTTGTTTCAGAATGTTAATGCACAGAATTTAAGCAAAAATAAAGCGGTTTTAGGACGGATACAACACTAAATATAAATTAAAAAGAACTTTAAAGATCACGATTATGACGCAAGATGGATGCCATACTTTATTTTGAAATGGGCCTCGTGATCTCTTCATATAATGGTCACGAAATCTCTTCATATAAAGGGTGTAATTATTATTTTAATTTTTATTTAAAAAACTACCGAATATATTTTGCTGAAATTTTTTTTATATATTTTATGGATTAATTTGAATATTTCATAAAACTTTGAAAGCAATTTGTGAGTTTTAAATTCGTTTGAAAAATTAGATCCCATAGGGCTCAATGTATTTCATTTTTTGAAGCCGGGTTCAATCCAAAACTAATTGGGTGATATTATTCATTTATATTCCCATAGGTCCCACAGACTGTCTCATATACTAAAATTTCATTTTGAAAAAGTCATTTTTACAGCAGTTATTGTGCGTACGGACAGACAGATAGACAGAATGAATGAATAAAGTCATAAACACCTTTCAACTATGTTGTAAAGTTTTAATAAAAATGGTTGCAAGACAACCTTTTCCAAGTTGAAGAATCAATTACTCGGATTTTTAAAAGAGCTACTGCTTGCTGTGCAATGATCCTTGCGGTTTTAGCATTTCACTGCATGAAATACATGAAGTATGGCCGACAGGTTCATGAAAAGTGTGCCATCGGGTTTAACCTGTTATCAGATGATGATTTAACTCAGGACGTGATTCAGATGATGGTGATTTAAGATGAGGATCCTAACTCAGATGATGATGTAAGAGTGAAGTGTCAATGATGTTTTAGATGCCCAGAATGTGTCCGAATCCAGTGTTAGTTGACTTTTTCGCACCATAAGTGTATCTTTGGTAATTACTTCAAAGCTATTCTGCGAATTCCAGTCTCTCCTGCAATCGAAACTTTGGTCCTTTTTGCAGTTAACCACACTATATATTAAATTGCACCTGCAAAAGCATATACAGGATATTTCAAAAATAGAAAACACGTTTATAATCCCGGAACCATTTGTTTTAGACAAATACTTTTGGTATTAAGAGATTATAAATCTATAGGAATATTTTTTAAATGGATTTTTAATTTGGAAGTGGATAAAAATCAAATTTCCAAATGCAGATTTTTATACCACACTTTTTTACAAAAAACATGAATACCGATAATATTTTCCATCCGCCTTTTAAATTCAGAAAGTTTGATCACTCTATCCCGAATATTATGGGTGTTATGCGCGAAAATGTTTGGAACTTAAAAAGAGGGACTGTGCTAATATTTTAAATGGCAATACACATTCAGGGGTAAAAGGCAAAAAAGCAAATTTTTTTCACTCAATTAAATATTTTTATGTTAATTTAATGTTTTTTTCACGTTACCTTTAAAAGAAAGTTTGCATTAAAAATAAAAGTAACAGAGTGATAATATTTATTTTGGAGACAGTTTCCTATTTCTAGCAGGAAACGACCTTTGCTGACTAGAAAACTGGTGTAAGTCAAATATCGTTCGGTTCAATAACTCATCTTTTTATTTGCATTTTTATTAACACTTTATAACATAGTTGAAAAGTGTATATGACTTTGTTCGTTCCGTCTGTCTGTCTGTCTGTTCGTACGATAACTGCAGTAAAAATAACTTTATCAAAATGAAATTTTAGTATGTTATTCAGACGGTCTGTGGGACATATAGGAATGTAAATGAATAACATCACCTAATTAGATTTGGATTGAACTCGGGATAAACAAATTAAATACATTGAACCCTATGGGACCTAATTTTTAAATCATTTTTTAAGCGAATTTAAAATTCACAAATTTCTTCGAAAGGTTTAAAAATATTCAATTTATCCCATAAAATATATAAAAAAAATTTGAGCAAAATATGTTTGGTAGCTTTTTAAATAAAAATTCAAATAATAAGTACACCCATATTATATGAAAAGATCACGTGACCCTCTTCAAAATAAAATATGGCATCCATCTTGTGTCAAATTCGTGATTTTTAAAGTTATTTTTAATTTATATTTAGTGTTGCATTCGTTCTTTTTTGTTTCATTTCTTTGCATCTATATCCTGCGCCAACGAAATTACAATATTTTTGAGTTTGAATGATCATCAAACTTTGATTATTTCTACAACGAAGCCTAATTTTAACGTATGCAGTATGTAGGCACATCAAGCTGTAAGATGAGTTGTATAAGAATTGCTGAATTTTTTAAAGCAAAATTATTTAGCTCTGAAGTCTGGAAAATGGCTAATATGAATGAAATATTCATTGATTTTTCGTAGAGAAGCTGACGATTTTATAGCATTAAATTTCTCAATGAAGTTTTAAGCATAGAGTTAGAAAGTACTTTTGCCTCCATGGTTTTAAGTTTTTAAGTAAAATAAATTACTGCAGTATTGTGATGAGTGAAAGGAATGGAATAAAAGTGTATGAATGAAATATTCACTGTGTTTACATAGAGAACCAGGCGATTTATATTTCGATGACCTCATTTGAATAAAGTTCATTTTTTTCGATGACGTTTTAAGTTTTCAAATATAATGAATTATTGTTGCATTGTGATAATTTTTAAAATATCACAGCTGAATGTGACGCATTTTAGTTTAAATAAAATTGCATTGCAGTTGGAAAGTGTTTCTTAATCAATGTTTTATGCATGATTGATCTTTCTTGTTTTGTATTGGTAGCGCTGTGCGAAAATTAAATTTTCTATTGAGATTTTAGCTCTAGAGGGAGTATATAAAAGATATTTTATTATTTTGTTTTATTTTTGAAAAATTTCTACTCTTGATTTACAATATTTTTATAACACAAAAGGATTTGCGTAAAACAAATTGTTCCAGAGTTATAAACTTGTTCTCTTTCTGAAACACCCATTATTAATGTAAATGAAAATAAGCTAAATGCTATATTAATTTAAAAGCATTTTATTTATTTTTTAAGAACAAGCCGTATTTTGTTCCATAAAATGTTCAAATATCTAATTGTTCTGAGATTTCCTCAAAATGAAATTCTATTTATGCAAAAAAGAAAAAAAAATTAAGGAATTCATAAATTTAGCATTCACAGCAAATGAAACAAAAAAAATAATAGTATCTTATAAAAACATAAAATTGAAGAAAATTAAAGCAAATTGTTTCCGATAAGAATTTCGCTAATCATTTTCACACAAAAAAACCCCCATAATAAATAAATAAAAATATATAAATAAAAAATAAATAGGGAAAGAGGGTGCGTAATTGAAATACATGAAAAAGTAATTTCATCTAATGTTCTATAAATTTCACAAAAAGAAAAATCCCATTTGGGCACTGGTAAAAAAATTCTTACTGTTTAATCGTGTAGCTATTTCCTACCGCAAGCGATTCCTTAATTTCAAATCATCTTTTTATCCGATGATCTCACGGCGATCGCAACCCGTTCTGATGAGTTTTCTTTTTCAATATTATATACTTTTGTTAAAGGAGCAAATTTTTCCCCATAAAAAGGAATTTCATTTGCCAAAAAGAAACCTATAAAATACATTTTCCCTCTGGTGAAATCTAAGTAAAATATTTTTTCCCGATTCTCAGGAATAAATTCTTTTGTTCTCCCCTCTCCAATAGGCTCTCTGTTGCAACATCATTACCAACGAAACCACTTTACAAAATGAATGTCATTTGCGCAGTAAGCAGCTTTCCACGTTATGAGGCATATTTTTCTTTTCTTTGCTATTTTTCACAAACAATATTTTGAACAAAAGAGTCTTCTTCCCTTTTCATATCTAAGATGCTCTGAATTCGTTTCTATATAAGTGATTTTCTATTGCGGATTTGAATGCAATATCAGCTCATAAATTATTCAGCTTAACGCATTTGTTTGAATAAAAAATTCATTATTGTACTTAATCCGATATCATGTGCATTCAGCAAGTAAATATTTCTTTAGAATAGTATTATGATCTTTATTCAGTTTATTATTTTTTTTAAAATAAATAGATATGTATTGTTCAAAGTAGCAGGATTAAAAATGTACATTTATTTATAGGTTTAAAAGCTGACAATACAAAGCTAAAATTTTCTGAATCAAATTAATTGAACATTCTTTGCTGAAATTAAACTTGTACTCTCAATAAATGAATATTTTGTACTCATTACAAACTTTAAAAGATTACAAACTTTAATATTTCAAAGCGCAAAATGTTATAAAATGTAATATAAAATGTTTTCAAGTATTTAAATTTTTGCACTGCAAAATAGCGATATTTTGTCTGTTTGATTAAGCTTCTATCCAGACTTATTCAAATATTAATTCAAAGATTAAAAGTTATATGCTAAATTATTTATAAGTTAAAAGGCAGAGCTAGAAAAAATTTAAAATTTGATGTAAACAAAATAAGATAAATTTTGTTGCTTGGGTGAATAGTCAAATCATAATTTGTATTATATCATGAAGATGCACAATAAAACGTTTTCATAGACGCCAAAAGCATATCAATATTAGTACACAATAATGAGGTAATATTGGTTTCTGGACCTTCTATTTTATTACTATTGGGTCAACATTACAGCAATATTTACAAAACCTTACTAATGTTGACTTTATATTAAGAATTTTTCAACATTTTATTGGTAGAAAATATTGGACTAATATGATTAGTAAATATTGATCTAATAATTGCTGATTATTTGAAATATTTCCAAAGTAAAGTAAATATTAAGGATGTACTTATATACAGTGGCAAAATTCAGTCTGCAAATATTGACATATTTTTAATTTGTTACTAAGGAAATCAAGGGATAAATTTAAGAGGTAAAACCAAAAATGGTACAAAGTTAGTTGAAGCTTTCAATTTGAGTTTTTGGTTGATTAATAATTCAACTTGTACTCTCTTGGTTGAACCATGAATAGAACAATACATTAGCATTGCTTTCGATTGTATAGGAATATGTATCGAATGGCTGGCTATACTCACTTTGTTTAATGGATGTATTCAATTAACAATGCAACAAATAGGGATTTAAACTAACTGTTTACCAATTTATTAGTTAAAAAGATAAAATCATTTTACTGTGATTCATTGACAGAATTCAAAGGAAGTTTATTAAACGGATTGTTTTAAATTAGATAATTTATTCCCCGGATTAATAACTTGTTACTCATATGCAACACATGGAAAAGAAATATAAGAGAAGATCTACTAACGCTGTTGCCAAATAAGTATTAATTACTCACATCGAGAAGCAACTTTATGCGTATTTCGAATATTATTTTTTCCCTCGAGGACACTGTACTTAAATAAAGTAATTAGAGTCTGAAAATAGAAAGATGATGTTTTAACTCTGTTTTGCACTCTTGCATTACACTCATTTAAAGCATGAGAGAGAAAAAAATAATTCTTGATTTAAAAAAATCATTAGATCAAAAATTATAAATCTGGTAAATTTGGGTATTTACCTTATAAGGATAATACTCGGGTATTTTCGTGATAACTAAATAAGGTTGTCATATTACTAACAAATAAGGTCATTCTTATACGAACGCTTAAAAAGAAAGAATACTAGAATATGGATAAGTGCATAAGGGCCATTGCATATCAAATTGATCAAAATTAAAAGAAAATTGAGCATATGCTCGTATATACACAAAATGAATAGAACATACTACAACTCGTGAGATATCGCATCCATAGACTCACGGACACACACACACACACACACACACACACAGAGAGAGAGACATCATCTCAAAGTCGTGCGATTCGAGTTGAAGCAAGTTTGAAACGTGCTCTTGTGTCAAAAACTCGATTTCGAATTTTCGAGTCTGTCACAACAATTTCCCTGTACAACATACTATATACGGAGGGAAAGTAAAAATTTAACAATTAAATCATTTTGTCGTGTGTGAAAATAAGATTCAATGTATTTTCCCATTAAACATGCTAATAGAATTATAAAATGTGCATCATTTTTATGCTTAAATCATAAAGGATTTTCAATATTCAGAAAAGTTATCAACAACTTTGATTAAGTATGTAGGTGTCACATTTAATGATCACTAACCATGACGAATGCACGAATCATGGATGGAAATGGCTAGTAATACATATTGCTTCTAGAGTTTTACACAGTCATATTGCTTCTAGAGTTTTACACAGTCATATTGCTTCTAGAATTTTACAGTCATATTGCTTCTAGAGTTTTACACACTTAACAGCGCACATGACATCAATTTTGATTTGCATAATGTTGTAAATATTTATTTTATGACTTTTAAAATTTTTATTTCCCTATATAGAAACATTAACTATTTCGTATTGTAAGTAATTTCGTAACGTTTTTAATTCCTATTTTTCATTAAAACTGCTAGAATTTGAAATGTACTATGTCTGTTATATTATAAAAAATATATATGCCTCAACACTTACATAGTAAATATATAAGCTACATTTTTATATTCGCGCCTGATAGATTTTTAATTAGAGTCGAAGATAGTTTTAAATTTTAATAATGAGAATTCTATTAAATATATTAGAATATTAACCACCTGATGTTCTTCAATCGCTTTTATTAGGAAAGAAACATTCGAGTAAAGATAACAATATAACTTTTCTATGTATAACAATATTCGTTGAGAACATTAATTTATCATCGGACATTTGTTTGCATTTTACTCAACAATTAAAATATTTATTTTTTTTCTTACAGGCAAATATACTCAGTCATTTTATACTAATTTGTTTACATTTTGACACGGAAATACATCCCATTGTAAATTTATATCATCTGATTTATATATTTTATTTATCGTATTTTTTGAACTATTTTATATTTCTGTTTACTTTTAAAGTTATTTCAGTAATGTTTCAAGGTAAAATTTTACCCAACATTGAAGTAGCTTACAGTTATAAAAGTCTGATTGAAATACTCTAAATACAAAATTCAAGAAAAAGTAAAATTTTACAGACAAGATTTTTTTAATGATATTTATATTCAAATAAGTTTTATTCTATATAATTATATCACTATAGACATAAAAGTAAGAGTGACAACAGATTCACCTACAGACACACACAGGTAATTAAAATATTGATTTTTTTTTTCGTATTAAGGAATGCCTCAAAATCCATCAAAATCCGTGAGTTCGATTTTTATTTTTGTCACAATACTTATCTCTACTGAACTTTGTATTATAGAGAAAGAAAACGCACTCTGAAAGCATTCCCATTGCAAATACCAGCATCCATGGACTGGTTTTGCTCTTAACATGTGTTCGTCATCATGGAATAATCGATATCTTCAATGGCAACAAGAAACTTGCTCTAAGACCTAAGCTACAAT